>CABHPP010107955.1:171-20213 GCA_902168425.1 Peromyscus attwateri
TTTTTTTTTCCTTTTCCCTTTTTAGAAATGGACAAGTCTTAGAATTCCTTGATGAAATTGAAAATCTCATAACAAATACCTGACTGTAATAAATATTTTTCGGCATTTTATGGGCCATAACTAGCTCAAATTAAAACCACATGTATTATCTTTATGTGTGACAAAGGATTATTGTCAAGGATACACTCTTCTTTGTAGGAAACTGATATTCACACACACATGCACACATATATACACACACATGCACAACCATTATAAAAGAGGGTAAATAAAGAAAGTATGAAATAATTCAAGGTAAGCTACATACTTATTTGATGGCAGTGGAGAGATCTACTCAATATATTGATTTACTGGACAAACTCTTGGATACATTTAATTTTCCTTCCGTTTTATTTATTTTAAATTGTATGTGTGTGTATGAGAGAGTATGTGTGTATATGAGGGGGAGGGTATGGATGTGTGTGTGTGTGTGTGTGTGTGTGTGTGTGTGTGTGTGTGTAAGCAAACACCCTTGCATGTGTGTGGGGGGGGCAGAGGAAAAGACAGAGTGTCTGCTCTGGTACTATTTGTTTTATTATTTGGGAAAAAAAAAAAAAAAAGATCTCTCATTAACCTAGAGCTTATTGGAATCCAACAAGCCCCGTCATTTCTCCTTTCTCTGTGCCATGCCCCCAAGTGTCAGAGTTCCATGTTTATATGACACCATGCCTATCCATTTAAATGATTGATGGGTACTCTGGTCCTCAACATTGTTCACTAAGAACTTGTGCCCATGGAACCTATCCCTTGCCCAATGTTTAGTTTTCATATTAAAATGATTTTATTCTTCATTGAATTTTAGTGATTTTAAATTTAACTTAATCTTTTCCCACAAAAACTTTACAGGACTTTAGAAGACTTGCCTAGTGATAACAAGTGTGTAATATTTTTATTCTCTATGATAATGGACATCTTGGTTAACTGAAATATTTTTTCATTCATCCTTATTTACCAACATTCACAGTGTGGAAAACACTTCTTAAAAAGTCAATAAATTAAAGGAAGACTAGAGGCACAACGATAGAATGAAAGTATTTTTTCTTTGTTTTCAAGGGAGATGTTATAAACACTTTCTTGTTTTGACATTTTAACTTAAAGTTTCCAAGGGTCTTTTTCCAGTCAATATTTGCTCTTGAATTTACAAGGCCTCTCTTAAGAAAACACTCATCATTATCAAACACAGATAGACACACACACACACACACACACACACACACACACACACACACACACGGCCTGCTTTCACTGTCGTTATTCCATTTCAATACTTTCAGCACTTCTGTAATTTAATTTTACAATGCGTTATCAACTATTGGTGTGCCGCCTTCTGGTTTTCAGTTCCTTTTGAAATCTTTATGATAAGTATTTATTTTGGAATATAATCTGAGACTTGTCAAAATTAGATATGTCAGAGGTATATGTAACAACATATTTCCAGTTGCACGAACAAGTGGCACCTATAATTGAGAGGCTTTAAACACCAGGTCTTGAATTCTCTCTCAAACTGTACAATGTTGCTGGGATATTCCTGCTGCCAGTTGATATTCCTCTGGGAAAGAGGCCATCACATAACCTCCTGTCCCAGCAACACTGTTACTTTAGTGTTTTATTGTCAATGCATTGCATTAAAAATACTATGAAAGATTTGAGATTATGCCATTTATTATCACATTGCTTAAAATTTATCTTAGGTATGAATTGCTTGTTGTTGAATGTTTTTTTTTTTCAATAACATATGATGTTTCTTTTTTTCTGTGAAGAATGTGAGAACAATTCCCACCTGAGATTACATTATTTAATTATGTGATCTAGAATGTTTGGAGTACAGTGAACAGAAAAGTATCAAATAGGTGATACTGTTATTTTATGTATGCAGTATCTATTAAAATAAATCAAATTAAAGACAATATTTCTTACCTTGGCGATTAGATATATAAGTAGATTATGGGCAGACAAACAGGCAGATAAGTAAGCTTATATGTAGATTTAGTCAGTGACCGAAACTTCAAAGCATGTGAGGGAGACCTCATGCGTAGCGACTTATAATTACTCAGTTCTTCATTTCTCACTCAGTTGAAATCTGAGAATGTGTAGCTGAGTTATAGTTAAACTTGTCAATCACCCTTCATTTCATTGATTCTTTGGATTTTTGTTTATTTCATTAATTTCAGCCCTCTTTTTGATTATCTCTTCTCATATATGGTTTTAGATGTTATTTATTCTTATTTTCCCAAAATTTTCAATTGCATCATTAAGTTATTAATTTTAGATATTTCAGTTTTTTATGTAAACACTTAATGTTCTAAATTGCTCTGAGGTCTAACTATAATGTTTCTCATATTTTTTTATATACTATTTTGTTTTTATTTGGTTCTAGGAATTTTTAAATTTCCTTCTTGGTTTCATCCCTGACTCAACCGTGCTTTGTGTTTGGATGTTAAGTTTTCTAGAGGTTGTATAATTTATGTTGTTTCTATTAAAATTAATTTAATTTAATTATCTGCTTTAGGACATTGTACTCAGATAGAATGCAGGATGTGACTTCAATTTTCCTACATTCAAATAATGCTATTTTATAGTCTAATATCTGGTTAATTTTGGAGAAAGTCTCATTGACTGTTGAGAATTATTTGTACTCTGTAGTGTTTGAATACTATGTTCTATTGATCTATTGCCTCCATTTTTGGTTACTATGTTTAGATTTTTGTTTTTAGTGATGGTTTTTCTTGATGACTTGTGTAATTCAGGATACCGTGGGGTGTTGAAATCACTGACTATTATAATGTTGAGGTTAAGCTTCAGTTTTCAATATAATACTGATTCTTGTATGAATTTGGGTCCCCTCTGTCTGGGGTGTTTATTTTGTGGGATTATAATGTCCTGTTGGTAGATTTTGTCTTTAATAACTATGGAAATCTTCTTATTGTTCTGACAAACTTTTGTTTGAAGGTTATTTTTTTTTCTGATACTAAAATAGCTGTGTCTGCTTGTTTCTTAGTTTCATTTGCTTAGAATACATTTAGCCATCCTTTATTTGGCATTGAAGTGTTTCTTGAGGGTAACAACAAAATGGATACTGTCTTCACATCCAGTCTGCTAGTCTGTGTCTTTTTAGTCAGAGGTACTAAGATGTGTGTTTTAATTTTTGTAATTTTATTGATTTTTGAGTATTTTTCATATCTTTTTTTGAATAACTGTACTGATACCTTTATTTCTTCCCTACGAACCCTTGGGTAGATTGAATTTTCTTTTCAGATTGAAGTATTCCTTTGAGTATTTTTTTGTAGAGTTGGTTTTGTTCTCATAAATTAATTTGTTTTTATCATGGAAAGTTATAACTTATCTTGAAATTTAATAGTTTTGGGGTATAATAGTCTAGGTTAACAGTGGCGGTCTCTCAGATTTTACAGAAAATCCTCCCAATCCCTCTGGCTTTGAGGTTTTTGTGAAATAATCACAAAATAATCTAGTAAGCATCCTTTATAGGTGACTCCGCTTTTCCCACTTGCAGCTTTCATTACTGTTTTTCTATTCCCTGTTTTGATGTTTTAACTCTAATAAAGCCTGGAGAATTTTTTGTTTTTATTATTATCTTTTGTTTTGTCTATGTTATGTTCTGTCTGTCTCTTATACTAGGTAGGGAACTCTTTTTCCAGGTATGGAAAGATTTTCTTTATGTTTTTGTTGAAGATTTTTTTGTGCCTTCACTGTCGTCATTTTCTTCTTTGATGCCAATAAATCATAAACTAACTCTTTCCGTAGAGTATCAAAACTTGCTCGTTTTCCACTCATTTCCTATTGATATTTACTGTTGCATTCAAGTTAGTGCTCTGCCAGGTGCTTCATCCCTGACTCTGTTTTCAACATGATCCGTTCTGTTGGTGAAGATTTCCACTGAGTTTTCTAATTGGTTTCTTGAAATTTCAGGTCCTGCTGCTTTTCAGTTGAGATTTTTCTTTAAAATAAAGTCAAATGCTATTCTTGTGTGTTGTATTTCCTTCCTTATTTTGTTTTTCTCTTTGACTCTGTCTTTTATCAGTTGTTTGAACATAGTGATAATCATGTTATTTTCATCAAGGGAATTGTATTTTCTGGAGCTGATAGGTTATTTTGACTTTTCTCAAGGGTTTTGCATTTACAAATGTCTTTTGTCTATAGAGTTAGATAATAAATGTACCTTTATTCAGATAGATGCATCTGAAATGCAATGGAATTCCATGAAGGTATATATCAGAGAAAATGGCAAGAAAAGAGGAGAGGCAAGAAATTATGACTGGGTGGAGAAACTGAATATATAGATGTTTTTCGGAATAGATAGATGAGTTTGAACTGTATAACCTTATAAAGCTCAATATCATATATTTGTAAATATCATTATGTACAACATTTTCAATATACTGATTTCATTATTTCATGATATCAATAATGATTTCATTATTAAATTAAGTAGCTTATAGGGATGACTTTTCCACATTCTTTAAAGAAATACATATCCTTTCATTGATTACTTTTTTTAGTTTAAAGAAGAAAATATAAAACTTACTTGCCTAATGAGAAATTTCACATTGTATAGTTCAATAAGTATGTAAATGAAATTTAAAAATAAACAGTAGCTCTGATTTAGACACATAGTAGCATAAAATGAAATAGAGACTGAATGTGTGTGTGTGTGTGTGTGTGTGTGTGTGTGTGTGTGTGTGTAAGTGTGTATGAGCATGCACATGTCTGTGTTTCACATGCATGTGAACATGGAGCATCATAAATATGTCATGAGACAATTTATGGAATTTGATCCTCTCTTTTTCCACCATGTGAGTTAGAATAGATCTCAGGTCATTAAGCTTGGCAGCAAGCAAGATGTCCATCTAAGCCATCTTGCCAGATCCTAAAATAGTGATTTTTCTGTGGGTACTCAACATAGATGTTTCTTAAATGTCATCTCAGACATATTTTTTGAAAATGTTATAAAAATGTTATAAGGTTTGAATGAATAAAGTGTGAATGAATTCCACAACAACTCTAAGTCCACTGTGATTAGTCTGTTAGTGAAATTCTAGTCTTCTGTATAGCACAAAATTTATACAGAGTATTGATGAGTTTTGTTTTTCCTGAAATCCTGGGGAAGTCTTCTGAGACATAAGCCTTAAGAGCTTCCCTCAGTGAAGACTTTCAGCCTTCATAAATCTTCAGCTTATTTTTATCCAAAGGTTTTGCTTAGCCTCGATTCTCTTGGGATTTTAACAGAGTTGTGAACTCTGACAAATTATGTGTAGCAATTGGCAATCTCAGAGAGTATTTGCTTGGTATTAAAATGCCTTGTTAAATATTTCAAATTGGTCTTTTGGGACTTTCAAAGAAGTCCACTCATATGTTTCTCGTTGATATGAAACTTGACAAAATTTGTGCTATTTAAAAAAGCATCAGAACAAAGAAAAGCCAAGCGAAGAGAGTGACAAGGTGGATTCTCCAGAGGGGAAAAAAAAAAAAAAAAGACTTAAGTTATATTGTAAAGATATTCTGAAAGCTTTTTTCATGTATTTAAATCTTTTCAGATTTGTATAAAACATCAGCTGAGAGAACTAATCCCTAGACTGAGAACAGCAAGTGTGGGCCACAGGAAATACTGAGAGCACTATACTGCATGGGAAATGGGTTATGTACTTCGGAAGACAGCATCGCCCGAGTGGCCCTTTTCCATAGAAATGCTTCTGCAAACAGAAAATGTCTCCATTCACTTAGGCAGGATTTCTCTAATGAAAAGCCAGTGAGTTGGGGAATGTGATGTAGGTTTAATAAGTATTAATCAAAACAAAATATTTCTCGGAGAATATTAGAGTCCACTTTCAACATTCTGACATATTAGTGCAATTGGGTACCTTATTCTATATAGCTTCCTTTGAAAATTAAGAAATGTTCTCCTTTTTATCATGGACACAATTTAGCTATATACTAAATGCATGTATGAATGAAGAAGTTGCATACTCCATTGTGAGAGGAATGTTGAGGGAAAAACCTATCAGAAGTCTTCTCACCTCCACACATGCTGTGTGGTATGTACATAAAACACATACAAAAACAATTTAAAAAAAAGTAAAAAAAAAAAAGTTGATCTGTTTCATATGAACTTTTAAAGGAAAATAATGTTATTCATTAAAATAACCAATATAATTCATCCATTAATTTATTTTTAAACATCAACAAGTAGAAAACTAGGAATATATGAGTCTCCAAAAATAATAAGTTGTACCAAATTCAATCAACATGGATAATGTTTTTTTGTTTACCTCACTCAGCAATGTATCTGGTATCAAATATCATAGGAAATTATTCGCTGTTTTCTTCTTGGTTTCTAATTTTAGAGTCTTGCTAAGATTTAACTGTCAATAATGAGGACCGCTACTACTACCATTTATTCCTTTTCAGTGTTTCACACTTCTGTAAGTAGGTGACTCATCCAACAGAACTGTTTCTTCTCACAGCTGCAGAAAGTACAAATAGGAGATCTGTGTTTTCACAGCCATGTTCTCCCTCAGTACACTTAGTGTGTCCAATGTTCTCATATATTTTCTGCTACTTTATTCCTGCTTCTCCCTCATAGTCTATTGCAACCTGAGTATTTGTTGTTTGGGGGCTACAAGTTCATCATGCACTGAATCATCATTATCAAAATACTTAACCATTTCAGCATTGTAAAATTTGCACTTCTTATAAGTTCAAGCCAAACCTTCTTCCTTCTCTCCCGACCTGCAGACCATATGGTCCTAGTATACTTTTCAACATCATATGAGCAGAATAATACAATGTAAAAATCATGCAAGATTTACTTTTTAAACTTAGATCTATTTAAGTCAATGCATTTATGAGTAGCCAATTCATTATCCTTTCTTTATTGAGTAACATGCTATATTATAGTGTGTTACAGCTTAATGATTGTCCCACTGAAAGACATTTGGTCTATTTCCAGCATGAGACTATGGCAAACAATTGTTCTACAAATATTTATAAAATGTTTGTATATTAATATACTTCTCTACTTGTCATAAATGCCTTAGCCCAATTTTCTGGGTCATAGTACAATTGTGAATTTATTTATTTATTTATTTTTTATTTTTTTTTAATATTTATTTATTATGTACACAGTGTTCTGCCTGTATGCCAGAAGAGGGTGTCAGATCTCATTACAGATGGTTGTGAGCCACCATGTATTGCTGGGAATAGAACTCAGGACCTCTGCAAGAACAGCCAGTGCTCTTAACCTCTGAGCCATTTCTCCAGGCCCCTGAATTTATTTTTTAAAAAGGCAGCTCCACTCACATATTTCTCCACATTAGAGTTTGTATCAACTGTTTCTCTGAACCACTGCCAGGGTTCAGTTCCCAGTGTATTACACTAATCTACAGTTTAAGATGTAGATGTGACATAGTCTTCATCATCTATATTTATTTCAGATTCTCATTGTGTAAACCAAAATCTGTCTTAAATTTTTATTACATTATTAGACATTTATATGCACTTACATTGCAAATAAAGAATTTCAAGTGAAATTCTAGGAACCCTTGGAGACACAGGATCAGCTTTGATTATTTCTGTGCCTGGATTTCAACATGGAAATAAAAAATTTGAAGTAGACTGATATTAGAATAAATGTTTGCAAAATTTATAACAGAAAATTATTCCACTTTATATTCAAGAACCAGAATTAATACAAAATTCCATGAAGGCTCTTTTGGTTGTTGAAATGTTTTTGTTTGATACACAGTTTTAAGTATTAGATAATATTTTCTAGTGGTGAAGTATTCATCATAAGATAATTTGTAAAGTTAATTTTGTTAATAGAGTAAAGTATTTACCCACTAATCATAAAGTTGAACAACCCTTAATAGTTGGCTGTCATATGCTGGGGAATAATTTTAACTTAAGAATAATTCCCATGTAAAACAGATGTATTTAATGAAACACATGGTTCTCAAAGTATAAAAAAAAAACAGGATAGTGCATCCCCAAATATACATTGTAATGTTTATTAATTACTTTAAAGTGACTGCTCTTCAAAAAATTATTTTAGTATTTGTTTTTAAAAAACAATTATGTCCATATTATATAGGAGCCACAAAATAAATGAAGTTTGAATAAATCATGGTAGTTTGAGACTGAGTAGTCCAAGTAAGGTATATAAAATAAATAAATTAATGAATACATGTTACAATATGGGTTGAGTGGTTGTTTCATTTGTCCATCTTCTCGCTTTAATAACACACTATCCAATCATTGTTATTAAGAATGTTCTTAACTCATGAACTGCATAGTCTCATTGTACTCTTGATTTAACAAAATACTCAATATTACTTTATTTAAAGTCATCAATAAAAGCCCATTCTTATTAAGAAAACATCAAGAAGAACTTTTTCAATGTTGTCGTCATTTAAGGAATCATAATACAACATCTAGCATCTATTTTATTTGAGTTTACATGTTACTGATAAGATGGAGAGAAAGCAAGCAATATGTCTACTACACAAACCCAAGAAGTAATTTACAAGGGGCTGAACAGCTCCCTCAGTTGTCAAGAGCATTGGCTGCTCTTCCAGAGGACCTGGGGTCAGTTCCCAATTGCCTATGTTGGGTAGCTCAAAACTGTCCATAACTCCAGTGCTGGGGTATCCAATGCCATCTTCTAGCTTTGTGGGCACCTGCTCTTCCACATGAATATACCCACATACAGATACACATTCACATAAATACAAATAAATATAAAAATAAATCTTAAAAGAATTAAAATTAATAGGACATAGTCATTTTAGTAATGCATTGAAATTGAAACAAACCCTTTTTACTGTGTTCAAATGAGTCATGTGCTAAATGCCATCACACACTAAAATTTGTTTTCCTGAATGCACAGGTACCTCTGTTCTACAGGTGACAGCTACAGATGCAGATGACCCCACCTACGGAAACAGTGCACGTGTTGTTTACAGTATCCTGCAAGGACAACCTTATTTCTCTGTGGATCCTAAAACAGGTTAGTGAATTTATGTACATTGTGATGCAAGTGCTTTTATTGATGTAGCATGAATCCTAAAGAGTCTTATTAATAAAATCAAACCTGAGGCCAGTTATTGGGGTGAACACTGGAAGATTGGAGAGACAGAACAAGCCACAGCTAACCTCACCTGGCCAACTTCTCAGCCGATCCTGTTTCCTCAGACTGGATGCCTCTGAGTCCTCATTCAGAATGAATCTCAGCTGAACTGCTTCTCGAAAGCCTGAATGCTTAACAAGCCAAAACTTAACCAGCCAAATGCTTCCAGTTTCTGGTCCTCTGCTTTTCTGTTCTCTGACCCCAGATAAGTTTATTAGGGTACACAATATTTGGGGGAACACAATACCACCACAGTTAATAATGCAAGTGATGCTCTTTTATATTTACTCTTTGTAAGATAATGACATTTAAATGCATTTAAAATTGCAACTATTTTCCTAAGGCAGTGTAAACATAAAAGTAATTGTTTAATTCTATTATTCATACCTGTTAAAACTACTATTGAATATAGCATAACTATAACATTTAAATAATACTCTTTTGAAAAGAAATATTGAGTATTGTACTAATTAAATAATATTGTCAAACATTTTGATTTACATATTACTTTTAATTTTCTGTCAAAGATGGAAAATTATTCAATAGAATTTCTAGTACCTTATATAAATTTAGTTGTAAAATATAGTCTCTGGTACCATACATGAAGATATTCATGTATATGTATATATACACTACTTATAAATATATGAAATACATTACAATGAGGTACTTCAGTGTTTTCACCTGAGATTTATTTTTCTGAATTTGAAATCCTTTCAGGTCTCTCATATTGTATTAATTAATGAAATTAACATAATTACCAAAAGTCTTAAATGTCTTTCTTTAATCAGATAAACCTGTGAATTCTATCTTTCTTTCTTTTATTCTGGTAAACATTGATATTGTATCACCCCCAAATTTCAATGAACAGTACACAGTAGTCTTGTTTCTGCATCCTATGTCAAAAGATACAGAAAGCAAATGTCCTGGCTAAGTGATCTCTCTCCAGTAAAACAAGGAAACTAAGTACTTGTTTCCAAAATACGCACACATTTAACATGCAACTTTCAGGTTTTACAAATTTTAAAGGATATCAAAATGGATTGCAAAAGAAAGTAGAAGTCCAGGAAGCTCTAGTCAGCCCCTGGGGATATTGTGGTAAAACTGGATGCACTCTGACCCCATTAACATGGAACCTTCATGGAAAGTTACAGTCCTCTAGCTATGACCAAAGAAAATATGTCTGTTCTTAGATGTCTCCTTTAACACATTATATGGCCTATAAGTAATCCATTTATATTTTTATTTAACACATTTCTAAATTAAAATAGAATTGCTTCATTTCCCCCTTCCCTTTCCTCCTTCTAGAGACTCCCAGGTATGGTCTAGCAACCCTCCTGTGCTGTTCCCCAATCTCAAATTGATAGCCCCTCTTTTTTTGATTATTGTTACAGACATGGATGCACTAATATCTAAATACTATTTGCTGACTTCGTTGCACGCACTTGCTGTCTCTCTATCTCTGTTTTTCTGTGTGTGTGTGTGTGTGTGTGTGTGTGTGTGTGTTTCTGTATGCTTTTGTGTCTGACAACTTTGTATTGCTTAACTAGTTAAGGTGGCTCATTCCTGAGAGTGGCTAATTCTCCCTCTCCCAGCAGTCATTAGTTGAATATAGATTTTGTCTAAAGGTAGAAACTCATGAAATTTCCCTGTTCTACATGTTTATTGTTTGAGTAGTCATTTCTAGGAGAGACTTTCACAGCAGACTTCCTGATATTTTGCCTCTTACATTCTTTTGTTGCCTCTAATTAGATGTTCCCTAAGCCATTGACACAGGAGCTGTGATTTCAGATGTATCCATTGGGGCTGGGTTCCCCAAGATCTCGTGATCTGTGGATTGTATCCACTCATTGTTTCTGTGATCGTCTCTACTTGCTGTAAAGAGAAGCTTCTGTGAATGGTGTGTGTTTGTGAAAGGGGTGGGGGGTGCTATACTTTTCTGTGACTATAAGGATAAGGGTAAGAATACAATAAGGATATATGCTGGTCTAGCAAATTGATAGTAGCAGACTTTTTCTTAAGTCCATGACCTTACTAGCCCTAGGAAATAGCTAAGTTTCCAGTACTAGGCATAGTTTCCTCCCTGTTGACTGAACTTCAGTCCAATTATGCTGCTGTTAGTTACCATCAAGGAGGGAATGTCACTTAGTGTACATTTCTAGATAGATATCTTGCCATGCTGGTCATTGTTGTGATTCCCAACTTTTGCAGCTGAGTAGGACAGGTTTTGAGAGTTTGCCTAGTAGTTTTTGGGACCTCTAGAAGATACATTGCAGAAAGAAGGTTTTCGTGCCAGGTGTAGCTGGAATCATCAGAGTTTTTTGGCCAGCGTATGCAGTGTCCTCAGGAATAGGGATATACCTTCAACGTCTGAGAGCCAAGGAAGGACTTCATCAATAGTTTATATTGTTTAGGAAGTTTCTTGGACTACCCTGACCAACCATTCCAAAGAAGGTTTCTCATGGCTGGTGCTAGGAGTTTTATTTGTGAAAATAATCCTTCATCAGCTCTATGGTTTCAAATCAGGTCTGTTTCAAATCCTCTTATATAATGAAGTACACACCAGTAAGAAGATTCGAGTCTTAAAGCACACTTTCAGCACCTAATGTGACTAGATTATTGTTAGTCGTGTTTTATTATGATGTTTATAAGAGGATTTGACTAAGTAATCTGCATGTCTTTCCCCAAGGGGTTCCAGCATTCAAGTTCACTGCTAGGAATAGACCTAAAACATTCTGTAGCTCTCTATTTCCCTAGACGAAACAATGTAGAACCAATATGCAAAGAGAGAGTTATAAGTTGAGGATAAACTTGCACAAAAGTATTCATGTATCCATGTTTTATACATTTTAATCATAGTATAGACTGAAATATTTTATTGATGAAGTAAAAATGAATATTATAAAACAAACACCATTAATATGTTATACCTTTATACCTTATTACATGACATTCAAGTTACTTTAGTTTTGAGTTATTTAAGTTGGGAAAAATTCTTATGAACCTAGTAATTAAAATGCCCATGTATGGCTGTGGGGTCCTGCCCCACCGAGAACTTAGGTCACCTGTGAAGAGGTGGCCTGGAACTGATTGTCTCAGGGTAAGAGGGAGGCTCAGGAAAGGCCTAGCAGACACAGCGGGGAGTCAAGTCAAGCAAGAACTCCCTTATTGTTAGGCAGTAAGCCTCTTTTATAGCAAAAACCTCAGAACTCTAGGAGGGGATGAAGGAACCGACCAATCATTTCAAAGGTCACCCAGTTTACAAATTGTTTATGCACTGACATCATCTCCTGTTTTTAGTATCTTATCTTAGCATAAACAACCTGCTTTCCTCCGCAGTATTTGTGTCTAATCTCCTTACAAACAACCCCAGCTAACTTCCTCTCAGCACCATCCTTGTATCTATCTCTAAGTAAACAACCCAAGCTAACTTCCTCTCAGCACCATCTTTTGTGTCTATGCTCTGCTTAAACAGCTTAAAGCTTAAGCTCTATTTGTCTAACTTTCTCTGGACACCCTCTTAATAGGCCATGTATGCCCCACATATGGCTATTTATATTATTGTTCGACTGAAAATTTGTTGAAAACTGAATCACTTCATTATTTGATAAATATGGTCCTCCTTTTGTGCATTTCTGCTTTACACAAGTGTCTTGATGAAAGAAATAAGCATTGTTTAATTTTTTCCATACATATACCTGTGTATAAGCATATATGTACCCGACTAAATCTTTAATCCATTCATATTTTGCATATTAGGCAGATGTTTTTGTATAAGAAAAATGTTGTATTTATTTAACAATAAGTTGAAATAAAAGGATCCTGCATGAAATGTGTTTTCAACTTTAGTACTCTATTTGGTACTATATTTATGAATATCAGTTTTCTATGTGTATCATAGTATCTAAATAGTTGCATATGTTTAAGGATGTAAATGCAAATGAGGATGATTGGCTGCCTTGTATGCTGCATTAGTTTGCATTTACAGAAGTTCTCGTCACCATGTTATTGGTGACATAGCATTTAAATGCAGTTAGCATTTGGGTATAGTTACATATGATATATATTATAGTTATATATCATATATATATATCATATATATGATATATATATATATATCTTGCAGGTAAAACAGCAATAGTTAACACAGAATTTTATCTCAAGTATAAATAGACTCTCACACAGTTCCTAATGCATTAAATCTATTAGTTCTTGGTTCTCTTTTTTTTTTTTCCTTCTCTTCAAAATGTGTAGTGTATTAAAGGAAATGTATGCTTCCATAGGGATCTGTGTTAATATCAGTATTTCACTAACTAAAGCATTATAGGACTTGTGGGTCTATTTCCTGCTTATCACTCCAGTAATGAAAGAAAATATTTTTAAAGTTACATTAAGTCAGTAAATGTGTTAAACAGTTATTGCAGAAAGTGCTTAGAAGAGTTCTAAGATAAATACTCATTTTTTTCTTCAAAGTTTCCATATTTTGGCTACTTGTGCTTAAAAACCTTATTACCATGCAATTAAGCATGCTTAGAACTAATGAATCTAGTTCTAACTGTGCTTCCAAATGCCTGGACTAAAACCTAAACAGACATAGAGAAAATTAGAGAATCAGTTGCTATGATATGGTGTTACATAAGAAGCATTTACAAAGTCATTCACAAAGGTGTATTTTAATAGTATAACTAATTCCATTCTCCTAATTGAATGATCCTTTTCAACACATTCCCAATTACTTTTATTGAAGACCAATTATAATAATGTATAACTTAACTTTTCTCCCCTACTTACACTGAGATTTCAGTGCTTATCATTAAAAATTAGTACTGGTACTACCTTATTTTCATTATATTAAAAGGTACATTTTGGTATTCACCTCTATTTTATAGTAATGAGTTCCCAAAGTGTCTTTGCTTTTCTATTGTAGAAACCATATGTTAATACCTGTATCCAAAGATTCGAATGATGAGACTATTCGTTCAACATATTGCATAGATAATATTTAATAACTTGTGGAATTTAAACTGAGATTCCATTAATTAGTACTGTAAATCAAAACTCTTGTAAATAATTTATAAATGTTCAAACTTTCTTATAGTCAATGTGATGTTCCTCAGTATATAAGACAACTAAAGAGTAGCAACTAAAATATTATTTTAAACATTGATTAACATTTAAAAAGTAGAAAAATTTATAGGGACAAAATATCAAAAATATACTATTTATAACAGATTATGAATGAAGCATTGGTGTAGAATAAGCAAATAACTATATTTGCTATTATTGAAAGCAGAAACACTTGAGCAAGATATTTTAGGAAAGTTGCTGTGGTTGGGTATACTGGGATCATTTTTTTGACACAACACATATCTCAATCCAATGCTGTCATTATAGTGTCAACATCATTAGAAGTAAATCATGATGTTGAAGACTTCTGTGCTTCTATGAGGTGGTGACAGCAGTAGCTGAATAATCCATTGATGTCACATAGAATCTAATTTCATTATCTAGGCCAAAGAAGCAGAGATGAAGGAGATGCCTTCCCAGTGTCTTAGGAGCAGAAATTAAGTATTACATGCAGCACAATTGTGCAGGTTTTAATTGGGAAGGAAATCTATTTAATTGTCTTTCCTCTAATAGGGACTTGATGGTTCTCTTAACAGAAGTCACTCTATGTTAATTTCTGCTAAGGCACAGAAGAAAAGTCTCTGATAGAAATGTTTTCATTTCTCATGATGGTCAGTTTAGGAAATTTGAAAATCTAGATAAAGCTGAAGACAGGAATAAAGAACAATTAAGAACTCTATACTGGCTTACCACATGTGAGGTCAAATCTACTTCCACTTTATTAAAATGTAGTGTCTACTCTGTCAGTCTACGATGATGTCACTCATGCATACATATCACAGAGTTAGCTTTTGATACACAATAAATGGTTGAGCCATTTTTTTCATCTTTATCTTTATTTTATGAAATTGAATTTTAATTGTTTGTATCACCTCATGATATATATATATATACACATATATATGTGTATATATACACATATATATGTGTATATATATATATACTAATTTCTGTAAACATGTTTATTTATAACTTATAAGCATTTGAAATTATTTCATTTATAAATAGCATGCTTAATTTTCAGGCATATAAAAGTAATACAGTTTTAATGATGCACTTTAATTTTATACACAGCACTACTTACACTTGCTTTCAGCACTCACTCCTAGTATGGTTTAACACTTAAATATTGTGTGCTCTTTTATATTAAAAAGCAGACATTGAACACCAAATTTCTTGTTAATCACACACTTCTGCAGGAATTATATCTATCCCACAGGACAGGAAACTCCTCACATACAATACAGAGCTTTCTGCTTATGATAACATGTAGTTCTAAAGGCTCAAGTCCTATCACTAATTATTTAAGTATGAAATGTTACAGATGTGTGAAAACATTCACTTGGTCATTCTACCACAATATTTATGCACTTAATAGATTCATATTATAATTAGTTCATTTAAAATATTCAATGTGACATTTATGTATAATATTTTCCAAGAAATAATATTCTTTATTAAAGATATCTGTTTGGAGATACTTTATGCTTTGATACAAAAGTGCAACTTAATATTTATTAAATAGGTCAGATTCCTGAAAGTTTTAATTCCAGTTTCAGTGTATATAAATTTTTACTGGTGGTACCTGTGTAGATATCTTGACAAAGTTAGTGAAATGCTCTTAGCCCAGTCTCAGGCAAAATGAAGGTGTCCAGCAATGTTCTGTGCCCCCTTGATTTTATCCTGCAAGATTAAGAAGATTTCATTACCATTAAATGGAGGTGGTCATGTCTTTGGAGTAGTGTTATCTGAAATGGAAAAAAAATGTGAATTCCATTGAAAGAAGTATTTAGCATAGATTTCTATAACATTTTCCCCCAAGTAAGGAAGTTGCCATTTCAATTTTTTTTAACAGTGTGGGAGTTCAGAATCTAATTTCATTCAGAAGAATTCAAGTACATATTCACCTTTCTTTACATTAGTTATTGAAAAGCTTACCCACGTTTCCAGTGCATGTTTTTGACAGTTTTGTCAAAAATTAAGTGTGTATAGCTGTGTGGATTTACCTTTGTCTCTTTGTAATGTGCCAATGGTTTATAGGTGTGTTTCTGAGCCAGTGTCAGGGTCTTTTTAACACTGTGGTCAGTATTATATTTTAAACTCATTTGCTGTATTGGTTTTGTTTTCTTCCTGGTTAGAAGAAGGTTGTTTTAGATATCTCGGTTCTTCTCTGCTTCCTTAAGAATCCTAGGATTATTATTATTTTTTGTGTAGTTCTATAAAGAATGTCCTTGGACATTTGAGGGGGATTGCAATGAATCTCTTCAGCTTTCAATAGAGCCCTTATTGTGATATAAATCCTGCCAACTCAAATGCATAGGGCTGAATTTCACCATCTGGTGGCTTCTTCAATTTGTTTTTCATCATCATAAAGTTTCCCTTACAGAGGTCTCCCAACCCTGTGTTCAGATTTATTCCAACACGAGTTGAGGCTTTTGTGAACAGCATCACTTTTCTTGGTCTCTTTATCAGAAATGTGATGTTCTGTGCCTATAGAAGCTACTGGTTTGTGTATATTGATCTAGTATCTGTCCAGCTACAAGATGCCTATCAGATTCAGAGAATTTTAGGTGTAGTATATGTTCTGTTTTAAGACTAGAATAACTTCGAATAGATCTAAAACATCCATTCAAACTGTAAACCCTGCAACTGCTAAAGGAGTGCATGTAGATGTAACCTACCGCCTTATTAAATAAGAAACACAGAGCCAATGTAAAGGTGAAAGCCCAAGAGGTCAGAGCCAGAAGCTTACCCGCTTTCCGCTAGCTAGCTTCTTCCGCCAAGAGAGCTCTCCGAAAAAAGGAGCTACTTCCTGTGCGTCTGATTTATATAGAGTTCTGGTTCTTCCTTCTCATTGGTTATAAACACAACTACGTGGCTGTCTCGTCACTGCCTCTCTGTCCAGACCTCCCACGTTTTCTATGGTTGGTATTGAGATCAAGGGCGTGTGTCACCAATGCTAGCTGTATCCTTGAACACACAGAGATCTACCTAGCTCTGCTTACCAAGTGCTGGGATTAAAGGCGTGCACCACCACCGCCCTGGCTTTCGCTATGGCTTGCTAATAGCTCTGACCCCTAAGCAACTTTATTTATTAACATACAAATAAAATCACAATTCAGTACAAATAGAATACCACTATAAGTGCAGGAAAACACTTCCTGACATAGATATAGGAAACACATTTCTTAATAGAACCACAATAACCCAGACAGCACAGACAAATGGAATCACAAGAACATAAAAGCTTAAGGACTGCAAAGAAATGATCAAAAGGTGCTCTGTAATCAAGCCCAATAAACTCCCAGGTCGGGTTTGGCATTGCCTTTTGTGTGCATCTGGGTTTAATGCACTTTCACCAGGAAAAGTTAATGTAACAGTGTTAGAAGATGCTGGTGTGTGATAGTTTACTGCCAAACTGATACTTGATTGTCTTATAAAAATAAACATAAAGAATGAAAATAATGGCTAATAAATAGTAGTGAAACATACATAAATAAAATGATTGGAAATGAAAAAAAAAAAAAAAAGAAATGATCAAAGGATTCAACAGGTTACTAAATGGCAGAAAATCACTTCCTGCTATATTTCAGTCAAGGATTTTGTATTCAGAATCTATAAAGTGTTACAAATAATTAAAATAATAATAAATAGACATACACTGACACAAAAACATGCTAATTCATAAAGTTGCCAATGAAGTAAATACATGGTTATCAAAATAATAGAAAGTGAGATGTAGAAAGACGGCTCAGCAGTTAAGAACACAGTTCATGCTGCTCTTCCAGAAGACCTTAATGTCAGGTGCCCATGTCTGGTGGCGCACAGTCACCTGTAACTTCAGCTTCTAGGCTGTCTATCAGCTCTGGCCTCAGAGAACACTTAAATTCATGTGCACATACACACATGAAGACATATACATAATTGAAAATAAAAAAATGAGTTTTTAAAAAAGGAATAAAAATGGCCTATGGATATTTTTTATATTTTCAGAATCCTTAACTATTAGTGAAAGTCATTATAACCTATTTTGAGGTTCCATCATACCCCAGTCAGAATGGCGACCATCATGAAAATGTATGCTGACATAGATATGAGCAAATAAGAACCCTATCCACAGCTGGACAGAGTGGAAACTAGTATATCCACTAAGGAAATTGATATGAAATAATTTTCAAACAACAGGAAACGGTACCATATAAGCAAGCTGTATAACTCCTGGGCAATGTAATCTGCAATCTTTTACAGGGACCCTTGTGCACCCC
Source organism: Peromyscus attwateri (assembly GCA_902168425.1). Classification (NCBI taxonomy): domain Eukaryota; kingdom Metazoa; phylum Chordata; class Mammalia; order Rodentia; family Cricetidae; genus Peromyscus; species Peromyscus attwateri. The sequence continues at coordinate 18,742 of CABHPP010107955.1, forward strand.
TGCTTATAGTAGTTTTTCTCTAATATGGAGAAAATAGAATCAGTCTAGATGTTCAGCAACAGATGAAAGGAAAATCAAAACATAATAAAATATAATACATTCATTCCGTGGAATATTGTCCAGCCAGAAACAAAAATGAAGTTTCCAGAAAAATGGATGGAACTATTAAAAAGGTGTCCACGAAGTTAACTCTTTGGATTTAAAAAGACAAATAACCACATTCACTCTCATATTCTAGCTGAAACTATCCTTTACCTGTGTCCTCAGATGAGAGAAAGCATGTTAAAGACAAGGCAACTAGAGAGGGGGCTGTCGGACTAGACAAAGTGTAACTGTGTCCTCAGATGAGATGTGTGCTCAGATGAGAGGAAGCATGTCAAAGACAAGGCAACTAGAGAGGGGGCTGTCAGACTAGACAAAAAGGCTGAAAGTGGAAGAAAACATAACTGACAAACAGGATGGAAGGAAGAGCAGGGAACTGGAGAGGATAGGATGAGAATAAAATATGTGGGAAAATCCCATATGGAAAGCTAAGACTCTATAACTTAATTTAACAAGTGTTAAAGAGGGTTTGGAACTCAACATTATTTTGCCAGCTTATTTTCCAATCATGTTTAAGAAATCCTTTACATAAATCATAAACAAGAGAAATACACAATTATAAAAATTAAGGCTAATTTTCAACATTCTTACTTGCTTAATTAAGCTCATCAATATTTTCTGTTGTATTTAATCAATGCAAGTTTATTTCATTTTAACAACCACTAAAAAAATAGGGAGAATTCTCCCTTGAATGTTTAGAAAATATGTAGTGTATTTATATCTGTTATAACTTTACATGATTCCATAAAAATATGTATTAGAATTGATAAAATAATAATAGTGTTTTCTTGTTTTAATAATTATCACTTCATTTTAATAATACAGTAACAGTTGATACATAATAAGCAAAATCATATACTTATCAACCCTCAATGCTAAAGGTTATGCTTCTTTTATAGATAAATGTAATACAATGATTCAGAAGTGTATCTCAGCATGGGTTTACTGAGAGAACATTATGTAGCTAGAGTTTTCCTGCCTAGCCCACAGTCAGGACAAATCTCTCTCACCTGCCAGTCCCACAGCCTCTCAGACCCAACCAAGTAAACACAGAGACTTACATTGCTTACAAACTGTATGGCCGTGGCAGGCTTCTTGCTAACTGTCCTTATATCTTAAATTAATCCATTTCTATAAATCTATACCTTGCCACGTGGCTCGTGGCTTACAGGCATCTTTACATGCTGCTTGTCCTGGCGGCGGCTGGCAGTGTCTCCTCCCACCTTCCTGTTCTTTTCTCCTCTCTGTTAGTCCTGCCTATACTTCCTGCCTAGCCACTGGCCAATCAGTGTTTTATTTATTGACCAATCAGAGCAACACATTTGCCATACAGAACATCCCACAGCACTTCCCCCCCCCCTTTTTTTTTT
>CABHPP010107956.1:0-26274 GCA_902168425.1 Peromyscus attwateri
ACCAAAGTGAAGATTCTGTCTGCTGTGGCAGCACGTCGGAGACCCCCTGGGGCTCAGAGGGTCTGGACTTGGCCTTGGATTTGGCTTTTAAAGGATTGCCCACATCATCACGGGCTGCTTAGAGAAAAAAAAAAAGAATGTCACTGACTCTGTTTTCCCCTCCCCAAATGGAGTCACCAGCTCTAGGCACAAGTCCACACCAGACCTCGCTCCAACCAGGGCTCATGCACCCACGGACTTGTACTCTGAAAAAGGCCCAAGATGGTCTGAGCTTCACAGACACATGGGGTAAGAAGGCAAGCAGCCAGATGCCACAGCATACTGTAGGAGGCTAGAGAGAGAGCTTGGGTCCCATGGCCAGAGTCCCCTCAGAAGCTAAGAATTGGACTAGCAGGAATGAAATTCAACTTTTTAGGACTTTCAGCCTCTACAGGGAGTAAACAGTTCAGTCTTATAGCCCAGAGACAGGTGGGTTCCTGGGGCTAGCTGGCCAGACAGCTTGGCCTACTCGGTAAGTCCTGGGCCAATGAGAGACCCTGTCCAAAAAGAGAGAGAGTCTGAGGAATGATACATGTACAAGCGCCCACACACAGTAAACTAAGGCTCCAAGCCTGTATGCTCAGCAGTATAGGAAGTTGAGCCAGGAGTATCTCAATTTCAGGAATTGCCTGGACTACAGAGTGAGTTCAAAGCCAGCCTGGGCAACTAAATGGTTCCTGTCTGAAAATAAAAAGTGAAAAAGGGTCATGGGTAACAGTTGGGTGACAGAGCACTTTCCTAACATTAATGAGCCCCCGGGATTCAATGGATAAATATATAACCAACCAAATAAATAAATGAAACAAGGCAAAGAATGTTGTGTACAGGAAGTTTTTATTTGGGTGACAGTTGATGGTGTGTTTATATATGAATAGAACATTTTTGGAAGCGTGCACAGGAAGCTGTTCCTGGTAGTTCCTTCAGAGGAAGTAGACAGGATTTAGTGTAGGAGGTTAACTGTTTAAACATTTGAAATAAACGTGGAATGTATCACATTTCTAGTGGAGTGTATAAAACATATGTACCATCTGAAAAGTAATTATAAAGCATACCAGACTTAATGTACATATATTGTATAATAAATTCCTGAGCTCGGAATTTTATACCGTCTGCCTTTAGTAATCAGTGACTTTTCCTATTGAAAGTGATCTCTATGAAGTAGACCAGGACATTCCTTCCTCTTCTACTTCCTGAGTGGACAGAGGGCAGAGAACTTAGTGGAGGAGGCTGGGGTATGTCCAGGAAAAACAGTCGTGTGACCAGGCATAGGTAGCCTAAGCCAGGGGAAAAGGGCACAGGGGTCAGGGAGCCAGGATCCATGCTGTTTCTAGGACAACCAGACTCAGTCTGGCCTGGAGTTTTCTTAGCTTTGGGGGGTGGTAAACTGTTCTAGATTCTAGGGTGGCACTGTCTACAAAAAGGAAAGCTAGTGTTGGGTAGTCTGGTAAGTGGTGGGATAGCAAACTCAACAGCATGGCTGTAAAGTGGGGAGGGTACTGCATGCCCTTGTGCTGTAGCCCATAGCAATGGGAGTGGGCACTCACCCATCACCCAGCATGCAGAAGGACCCTCTCAGTCTTCATACCAGCACCAGATGGATATGATACCCCCATTTTGCAGGCGATGAAAAAGAACCTCAGAAAAAGTAGGTGACTTGCCGATGGCCACCCCTGGTGAAGGGTAGAAAGCTGATTCCAGGCCTGACTGGTTGGGAAGCCAGTACCCCTGCCTCTGCTCAGTACATCTTTCCACTTCCTTCCTTTAGTCTGACAAGAGCGTCATTTCAGAATAACTTTCCCACAACATCTTACTCTGGGGCTGGATATTCTCGGGTCTCTCTGTGACAGTGGCCATGCTAGTATGATAAATGTGGAATGAATACCGAAGTAAATATGCATGACATTGGGAGGCGCCCAGCAGCCCCAGCTCTTATCACCTGCCCTCCGTCAATCATGAATTGTTATGGGCATGGGAATATTGAAGGCCTGCAATCTTCCAGAATACAGCCTCTGAAGAATGGGGCTACTTGAATCCCTTTGCTCTTATATTTGATCCTCAGAGTGGGTGCCTGTGCTGTGTCCTGACTTTGCTGGGTAGCTATAGGCAGCAGTAGCTTCTGTGGGAAGGAAGGAGTTAATTGACTTGCTCACCCCCTTCCTTACCCTCAACCCTCTTGGAAACACACCAGTGTTATTTTTCAACCTTGAACACCTTGTGGATGAGCACCATTTCCTAGTGTGTGTCACAAGACAGTGACTCCACAGGAAGACTTGGGCAAAGATCCTTTAGAAGGAAAGAAATACAGATACTGCAGGATGGGCTGGGCTCTGCCTCTGATCCACAGGGCTTCCCTGCGTGGTGACAAGTATGGCCATTTGTACATCCTTGCCATGAATGGTGGGTGGATCATATGGGTTATGAAGAGTCCAGGAGTTGAACCAAGAGTGCAGTGTTACCTGCTCTTCTGGGGAGTTTGGTGGGATGCACCAGTGTGATCACACTGACTTCTGTCTCCAGCCAGCCTCCAAACATGCTCCAGTCCCTGACAAAAGCAATTCTCCGCTGTATAACAACGGGTGGGAAACATGCCAGTTTGAGCCTATACTGTACATGCTTCTTCTCAACAGGACAGAACTCAATGAATAGTTCACCTTCATAATCTTGGCCACGATTGGGGGTTTGTGGATCTGTCTAAATCCAGTTTATCAGCAGGAATAAATGCCCTCAGAATTAAGGTGGGGGAAGGAGAATTTGGCTCTGCCACGCTGATGATTTATGAAGGAACACCGATCTGGAATGGATGAGGAAGGGGGAGGAAAGGAAGGCAGGACTCTGTGGGATTCCACTCACAACCTATTAAAGCAGCAACATGTACTCTGACGAGGGATCGTGTTCCAAGATACATTTCCTTCTGTGAAGGATAAGGCGTCTGGCATCCATCACTTTGTAGGGACGGAGGAACTGTGGGGACTGCAGCTGCCATTGGGTGCTTAGCAGGTGTGGGATGGGCCCAGATGGGGCCTAGGCCTGGATCTGCAACAGTTGTGGCCTTGAGATTGTATGTACTTTCCCTGAGCTGTCCACAAAGCTAGCTAGGTGTGACTTCCCACAGCCTATGAGGCCTTGTCCTCCCTTAATCAACAGCTCCTCAAGGCTTATTCCCTTCCTATAGCATCTTAACACGAAGCACATCCACAACATCCTTTCCCTCCATAATTGCTATCCAGAACTTTACAGACACATCTGATCAGTGCTGTTGTATGTTTAGCCCTTTATTTTGTCTTTGCGTGGTTCCTCCCCACTCCCATGCACATAGAATCTCTAACAGTAAACAGTGTCTCTGTGGCTTGAGCTCTGGAGTCGGTTACCTGGGCTGCATCCCAACCCTGCCTCTTAGTGGTGGTGTGATTTAAGTCCGTTTTATCTTAATTCCAGTTTTCTCATTGGCAATGTACAACAATAGCATACTCACACCCATTGTGCTGTTGGGAGAGTGAGATGGAACAACAGCTTAGGCAGTAACTAGCACGTGGTTACTGTTCATTCCACGGAGATGATGGGGATGATGATGGTGAGGATGATGACAGAAACAGGACTTTGTAGTTATTAAAAAAAAAAAACCACCACGGAATGATGGTTTGAAACAGTAAAAGCATTTTTGTATATCCCAGAACTTGGCTATCTATTGCTTTTTCAGATCATTTTAGGATAACTGGCATCAGGGCCTCCTCTCAGCCCCTCCTTGGACTTAGTACAAGGAAGTGTGCATGAGCTTTGGAATGTCACTGGCCTGTAGTTGAACTATGATAACGGGTAAATCACTTAATCTCTCTGGGCCTTAGTTTCCTCATATGTAAAATGGAAACATTAATAAATATTTCTCACGGTTGTGGGGGTGGATCAAATGAGATAAGGTGGATAGCCTGTTGAGATAGAAACAATAAGTTCAAATTTCCTCGCATCTGCATTTCCCCAGAAGTCTCTAGGCTCCACCTATCTCAGTCTTGGTGGTGGTTTGAATGAAAATGGCCTCCATAGGCTCACAGGGAGAGGCATTATTTGAAAGGATTAGGACATGCGGTCTTGCTGGAGTAGGTGTGGCCTTGTTGGAGAAAGTGTGTCACTGGGGGTGGGCTTTGAGGTTTCAAGTGCTCAAGCCAGGCCCAGTGTCACTCTCTCTTCTTGCTGCCTGCCAACCGAGATGTAGAACTTTCAGCCACCTCTCCAGCACCATGTTTGCCTGAGTGCCACCATACTTCCTGCCATGATGACAATGGACTAAACCTCTAACCTGTAAGCAAGCCCCGATTAAATGCTTTCTTTTATAAGAGTTGTTGTGGTCATGATGACTCTTCATAGCCATAGAACCCTAACTAAGACAGTCCTCTTTTTAGCTGTCTTTGAGACTTGTCTCCTCCATACATTCTTCCACAGATGAACTTCCTGATGAAATATTTTGTCATGTGCTGTGGGTCTTTGATGACTTTGTGCATATCTAGTTTGTTACCCAAAATGGATGGCGTCCTCTGAAGGACATGCTTATCTTAAGCACACCCCATTTTTCTTATCAGAACTGTGGCATAAAGAGGTGAATTGACTGCCTTTGGAGTTAGGAGGAGCCAGCTGCTGGAAGAGGTAGCCTGGGAAACTTAAAGGACCAGTTCCCTCCAAGGCTGAGTTTCTTCTCTCTCACTTCAGTTTTTTTTCAAATCTTCCACATTCTTTCAGCTTTTAAGAGAAACCATAATTTCCAGAGACCAAAGTACAAAAAAATTATAGCTTTTATTAAGAAGGGGAAATAGGACATTGGGCTCAAAGGGGGATATGGGATACTCATTCATTTATTATTGTCCATTCAACAAATACTTGTGTGATCTTTTTTTGTGTGTGTGTCCATGTGTCCAAGACCCTGTGCTGGACTCTAAGAGGGGAAGAAGGTTACAAAGAGTGGACAAATTTCCTGTCCTTAATAAATTTATAGCCTTGGGTCAGTGAGTTGGATCTAGCTGACCTGCCAGGCTGGAATTCCATCACTTTAATGAAGTCCATTCCCTCAGACTCGTGGGACTTATCCAGGAGGTGTAGATGTGATTTTCTTCCCAGATAGAATGAGGACTCTTTGAAGATGGTTTTTCTGTTGACTAAACCTTTGTGGATCTTGTTCCTAGCACAAGGTCTGACAAATGGTAGAACCGGCAGGTGTTTGTTAAGTGGGTAAAAGAGGGGGTGCTGCAGAGAGGCAGAAGAAACTAGAATTAAGTGAGTGCTCCCTAGTGTGGTCCAGGAGGGAGCTCTTCCTCCTCAGGCTGCCAGAGATGCTTCAGTAATATGAGGGAACAACAAAAGCCGTCTGAGCAGCCTGCTCTGCATCAGCAGTAGGCTAACTGTTGGAATTAGTGCCTCCAGTGAGAGCACCAGAGACAGTCCAGATGACAGTAAGGCTTGTTGGCTCCACCTCTGACTCTGTGGTGCAGCATATGGCCTTGATATGACTGAAAGAGAAGAGAGGAGGAGGAGGAGGAGGATGCAGAAAGATCAACTATATTGGGAATTGTTCAGGCCTTGCTTCTTGTTGGCGCAAACAGTCTCCTTGTGGTCCGGAGAGCGGCTTATAATCCAGACTCTGTCAGCAAGCTGTGTGGACACCAGCAACTAATTTCAGTACTGTGGGTCTTAGTTCCTCTATATGTAAAGTGACAGGCAGGTGAGACAACCCCCAAGTGCTCTCCCACCCATTTCATGAAGTTCTTGTTGCTAGGCTATAGCTGTGGGTTCTGGCAAGAAGCGTTGCTATTTCAGATTGTTAAGGAATTGAGGAAAGAAGGATATTGAGCAGGGGGGATACAAAGTGGACCCTGAAATGAAACCCAAAACTCCTTTCCCCTGGTCCATTATCACTAGCTTAGACTTTGTCTTTGCCTGTCTTGTTTGCCCCTGTGCCCCAAAGATGATGGCAGATGCTATGGTAGAAACAGAGGGCTGAGCTGTGCTTGTCTCTCTGTGTGGTGAGGCTACTGGAAGTCACAGATATACTGTACTTTTTAACCTTCAAACATCCCAGAAATGTAAGGAATTATTATCTAGTCTGGTCTGGATGGGAAGCATACTAGCCAACAGTCCTGTATCAGGTATCCCCTTCTTTCATGGGAAGATTTCAGTATAGGATTGCTTCTTCTGACCCCTGTCAATGGTCTGACCCACTGATGTTTTCCTCTGTCCTTTGGAGGGAGAAACACTGCTGGCCAGCCTTCTCTTCTTTGGATGGTTTAGCATTAGATCAGGAGAAGTGTTTCCATATGATTTGGTGTGTGTCACTACATGTGCACAGCAACGTTTCTAGATGCTGAGCGTGGGAAGGGTTTTCTTTCCACCTCTGGAACAAAGAGGACCACGCAGCAAGGCTGGACTAGGTGGCTGGTACCAAACTGTTTTGTGACTGGATCCGAATTGGAGAGGAAGGTGCCAGGGATTTGTTTAGAATCCCAAGTTGCTTAGTAAGTTGTGGGTTTTGATTGCTGCGTATTTGCTGAGAGTTTGAAGGGACTTCAGATAGTATCTAGTTGAGTGACCCATTGGACCTGAGAGCTGGATCTTGGTTGAAGTGAGCTAGCTCACTTACAAAGGAGTAGTGACTGGCTTTAGTGCTCTCTCCAGCCTCCTCCATGGTTCCTTGTCCATCCTCTTCTCACTGGTCCTGGTTGGTTTCTTGTCAACTTGACACAAACTAGGGTTATCTGGGGAGGGGAAATCTGTAGGACATTTTCTTGATTACTGATTGATGTGGGAGAGACCACCACACTGGGGGCAGTGTTTCCCCTGGGAAGGTGGTCCTGGGTAGTATAAGAAAGTAGATTGAGGAAGCCATTGGGAGAAGCCACTAAGCAATGTTCCCCCATGGTCTCTGCATTACTTCCTGCATCTAACTCTGGTTCCTGTCCTGAATTCCCGATCTGACTTTCCTTTATGAAGGGCTTTCAGCTGTCATGTGAAGTAAACTTTCCTTCCCAAGCTACTTATGGTCATGGTGTTTCTCGCAGGAAATGAAAGCACTCGGACACCAGTCGTTTCCCATCACCCCTCAGCCTCCCTTCACCTCGGTCCTTTTGTTTCCCTTTCCTAAGCCCATTTGGTTCAGCCTTCAGGATAAAATATAGTTTCTGGAGCAAGTAGGCTGTTTGGTAGGGTGGAGTGACCTTCCAAAGCAGCTTGGACCTGACGATGTCAGAGAGTATCCAGGACACCATGATCTTCCTCTTAGAGCCCCAAGAGATGCAGGAGCTAGAGACTCCATCCACCAGCCCCACATCTTTAAGGGGTCAGAACTAACAAGCTGGATTCTGTGATGGCCAGAGTTCACTGACTTTTCCCTCACTGACAAAGCAGGAGGGTCAATGGGAGCTGGACACCAGCCACAGTGTGGGCCAAAGTCTCCCTCTATGCAGACTACCTTGCCACCCTATCTTGCCTCCATTTGGGACATCCCAAAACCATGGGGATAGGATGCCCTGTCTGCCTATGAACCATGTCCAGACTCACCCAGATAGTGGGGGCCTAAGTTCAAGTGCCAATATCAACTCAACACTGTGTTAGCTTGTCTAGGGGAATTCACCACAGGGGGATTGCTCCCTCTGGCAACAGCTGACTCTATTTATTCAGATGAGAACAATTTTCTCCCCCTTGCACTTTCAACAAGTTCGACCCCAGCACCCCACCCCCCAGCCTGCTGTACTGCCAAGAGCAATAAAAAGCAAAAGGAGGAGGTGGGGAGGCAGAGGGCGGGGGAGACACTCCATGATAATTGAGCTGTCAGCCCAGCCTTGGGTTTCCTGGATCTGGGGTGTCTCACAGCTCACACAGCCCGGTTTTCAGTTAATAAGGAAGGGACTGTTTGGTTTCTAATCACTCTTAAGGATAACCTGCTCAGGATATGTGGGATGGGCCTGGGCAGAAGCGGCTTCTGACTGGCCTCCTCCCTGGCAGACCTTCTTCCGGGTCTTTGCTAGAACGGCCTTAGTAGTTTAAACAGGAAACCTGCTTGTCCATTAGGGGGGCTGGTGGGGTACCAGGGCCTCAGTGCTGTGCTCTGTGAGGCCCCAAAAAAGTCAACGAGGAGACACTGTCCAAGCATGCTATCCAGATGGCAGCTGGGTCTTCACCTGAACACAGCCCTGTTGGTGAGCTTTTTGGTCTTCCAAAGCAGCTTTCCTTGCAGGGGGACAGTTGGGCTGACATTACCTATGGAGATGCATATTGTACTGTTTGTTCTGGTCCCTTACTGTCCAAGTGTTTCTTTCATGAGAATGAACAAGCCCCAGCTGTTTTATACTCTCATGGGACCTGGCTCTCCCTTGACATTGAGGCCACACTGAGGGTACAAGGCTGGGGGTGGGTCCATCTTCCCTGGAGATGCTATTGGGTGGGGGAGACAGAGGGGAAGAGCCATGAGTGGGGTGTGATGTTGAACACAGTGCCATGTAGAAGCCAACAGCAGTGCCGCTTGGAAGCAGTTCATCATCCCCTGCCTCCCAAGGTGTCCAAGGCCTCCCTGGTATTTGTCTGCTGCTTGCCTTCCTGCCCTATAGTATTCTGGTAGCATGTAGACCCCACCCTGGCCTCCACCCAGAGTCATCATTCCATGAGCACATTTGATGCTTCTAGTTGTCCTTGTCATCCTACTGTCTCCACTGCCCTTTCCTCATGTCTACAACACACCCACAAAACAGGGCCGTTATTGCACCCCACTTCTTCCCTAACTCCTGTTTCAATCTCTCTGAGATGGCCCCTGTTCTTTCCTTATCGCGTCCTTTATTCCTCCAAGGAGAATGCTCTCTTCTTATGTTCACTGTCTCATGGTTGTCTAAAAGAGGGTACCAGCTTTCTTACTGTCCTGTCTCTGAACGATTCAACATAGAGCTGTTAGTCGGTGTGAAATAATCACCAATGGGGGTGAATCATGTTAACGTACATTTATATAAGCATGGGCTTCATTTACAAAGACGGGGTGTCTACGTTTTGTAGCTCTTACCCTTGAACAAACAGTGCTGTGATGAAGGCGGATAGATATGTGAAAGGCTCTCGGGTTCCTAAGATGGGCTAGTGGTATGAGACTTCGGAGCAGAATGAGGTGGTAATTCAGTCCAATCTTTGTACAGATGAAGAATGTAAGGTTCCAAGAAAGTAAGTTTCCAACAGCCATATAAGCCTTCATGGCACAGTGGGAGGCTGCTTAGTCTGGCCCAGAGATGCAGAACCCTCTTTTGTATTTGTTGGAGAAGACTTTCTACCCATGATCCTGGGATTTCTGGGTCTCCCCCACTCTCATATTGCTCCAATAATTCCACCTACAGTGATTTACTTGGGAAATCTTGGAAAGCCTAATATAGATACTTCTATGCTGATTTATAAGGGGAATCAACTTAAAGCAAATAGGAACCCAAACCAAAGCCCTCCCCATTTAATATGGAACCCCAAATCTTTCTTTTATTAATAAAATATAATAAAATAAGATAAAACAAAAGCTAATATATCGGAATTGGACAAAACAAACAGAAGGAAAGAGCCCAACAGAAGGTACAAGAAACATTTATATTGTATATGCCCACTCATTGGCATATTAAGGAATACCGTAAAAACACTAAACTGAAAGCCATATTATATATGCAAAGGACCTGTAGGATTAAAAAAAAAGTAGAAAAAATATAAATAAAAAGTAATAAGATAAAAATTACAAACCAAAACCAAAACCAAAAAACAAAAGGGAAGAGCCCTGACACAACATTATGAGACAAGGAACCTCCAAAGATCCCACCAAGCTTGCTTTCTGTTGGCCGTCTACTGCTGGGCATACAGCCTATTCTTAAGAGTAGTTTGTTTCTCCCAAGTGAGACTACCTTGGAGGAAACTAAGTTTCATTTGCAAGTGTCTGTCAATTGGAGATAGCTTCTGGGTTAAGGGTAGAAGCATGTGTCTACTTCTGCTTTTAGCTCTAGGATTCCCCCATGCAGGCCCTGTGCATACTGCTTTAGTTTCTGTGAGAACTCATGTGCATCAACCTGCTGATTCAGAGAGCCCGTTTTCTTGGTGTCTTCCCTCTAGCTCTTACACTGTTTCTGCCTCCTCTTCCATAGAGTTCTCTGAGCCCCGAGGGGAGGTATCTAATAGAAATGTGCCATTTATGAGTGTCCCAAGGTCTTTCACTCTTTGCATAGTGTCTGGCTTTGGGTCTCTGTATTTGTCCTCATCTGCTGTAAGAGGAAGCTTCTCTGATGATGGCTGAGCAAGACACTGATTTATGAGTAGAGCAGAATGTCATCACAGATCATTTTATTGTCATATGTATATATAGACCAATAGTATTTGGTTTCACCCCAGGCCCTAGGCTATCTAGTGTCAGGTTCTTGGTCACCCAAGCAGTGTCAGGTATGGATTCCATCTTGTGGAGTGGGCCTCCAGTCAAATCAGATACTGCTTGGTTACTCCCACAAATTTCATCCTGCCATTGGACTAGCATGTCTTGCATTCAGGACACCATTGTAGATCTGAGAGTTTGTGACTGGGTTGGTGTTTATGTTTTCTCCTTTGGTATCATGCAGGGTACCTTCTAGTACCAAAGACACTAGCATGTAGGGATGAAGGCTTTATGTGGCACCAGCTTGACTTCTCCGTGTTTATTGAGTTGTGTGGGTGTTGTCTTCATCAATTGGGACTTGCTGTCAGTTTGTTGGGAGGAACCTATATATGGCCTTGGCAACAGCCTGGGTTGTCTGGAGATTCCCACAGGACCACCTTAGTCAACAATTCAAATAAGATGTACTAGAAAGCTTCATTTGGTGACTAGAAATGTCCAGTTGGGGCTCTATCACCCTAATTATTTGGCAATTTCATTCAGATCTCCTTCATTTATAATATATATATATATGGAAGCTTCTATTGTCGTAGGTTTCCATATGACTCTTAAATGGCCCTCAGTTTTAGTTGTCTCTCCCTGTCCCCTCATTCCTCTTTTCCTTTCCCCATCTGTGGTAGAATATTATTTTAAGATGTGTTACTTTTGTTTAGGTTGCATTTGTTTAACTCTGTGAAGCTGTGTTACTCTGCCTGTCTAAAACACCTGATGGTCTAATAAAATACTGAATGACCAATAGCAAGGCAGGAGAAAGGACAGGCAGGGCTGGCAGGCAGAGAGATTATGTAGAAGGAGAAATCTGGGAGAAAAAAAAAAAAAGAAGTAGCCAGAGAAGGAGGAGGACCAGCCACCCAGCTACACAGCAAGTCACGGAGTAAGAGTAAGATTTAGAGAAGTAAGAGAATGATAAAAGCCCAGATGCAAAAGGTAGATGGGATAATATAAGTTAAGGAAAGCTGGCAAGAAACAAACTAAGCTAAGGCCAGGTATTCATAATTAAGAATAAGCCTCCATGTGTGATTTATTTGGGAGCTGAGTGGCGGGCCCCCCAAAAGAGCAAAAACAGACAACAGCCATCCACTTGATCCCCCTGTTATAATACCCCCTCCCCACCCATCCATAACTATTCTATTTCCCTTTACCAGGGAAATTTATCTCTCTACCTGTCCTCAGTCCCTTACTCTATACATAACCTCTGTGGCTCTATGGATTGTAACATGGTTATCATTGCCTTCACAGCTAATATCCACATATAAGCAAATAAATACATACCATATTTATCTTTCTGGGTCTGGCTTACCTCACTCAGGATATTTTTTTCTAGTTCCATCTATTTACCTGAGAATTTCATGATTTTATTTTTTAAATGCCTGAGTAGTACTCCATTGTATAAATGTACCACATTTTCTTTATCGATTCTTTTGTTGAGGAACATCTAGGTTGTTCCCAATTTCTGGCTATTATGGACAGAGCTGCAATGAATATGGTTGAGCAAGTGTCTCTGTAGTAGGATGAAGCAACCTTTGGATATATGCCAGAGAGTAGAACCCTAAATCTTTAGGCCGCACAGCTGGATTCCTAGCTCTGTCTCTTGGGAGGGATCTCAAAATGAATTTAAGGTCACAGTAAATGAAATGAAAAAAATATGGGGAAGAAATTAAAAATCCATGAGAATAACACACAGAAGAATGGAAGGCCAGATTTGGGATCAGGGATCCTGGGTCCTAAAGGAGAAGGATGTTTTTCCCATGAGAAAATCATCCAGGAGCTTCAAATAAACCCTTCATGAAGGTCAGGGACTCCCGAGAAAAGGAGAAGGTTGTGGACTTGAGCTGTCTTCAGAGGTTGGGACGATGAACCTGATAGACTCAGGCTCAGGACGGGTGAGTAGGAGGAGTCTTCTCAGAACGTCTTTCACAACGAGATGAAGAAGCTAACCAGGGCTAAGGGGAGAACAGTGAACATCCCCTTCCTCTCATCTCCCTCCTCCCACCCGCATTCTGAGGTTGGAAAAGAAGTTGTTTCTTGTTACCTCTTTCTTATCCAGGACTCTTTGGGGAAAATAAGAAAAGCAGGGTCACAGAGAGGGTAGCCCAGCCAGGTGGATGCCCCAGCTGGGGACATGCCAGTAGAGGCTGGACAGAAGTCCTGTGTCCAACTGGCCTGTGCTGGCCCATGCTTGGGATGGCTATAAGGTGATGGGTTGACAGGAGGAAGGGAGAGGTTCTCAGCTTTCTTTTTCCTTAAAAACATTTGTTGCATTATTTGACCTACCAGCATCAATTTAAGAGACTCAAGAAAGTCCTTTATCTGCAAATTGGGGGACTTTGCTGAGTGCCTCCCAAACAGAAATCAGATCTGGCCAGAGGGAGGATGGCCAGATGTGAGTTGTGGCTTCCAGGTAGAGGTTGAGAGCTTTGGGTTTGCCATGTCCCCACATGGCTTTTCACTGCAGAGCTCAGAGGCTGTAGCCTGAAGATTTGCTGCCAGAAAAGTCTCTCTTCCACACTCTGCCTGGCTCAGGGCCCTGACAGCTCCAGCCAAGGAACTGTGGCCTGGAGACCACAGGCACGATCCGATGTCCTCATGCATGCGCTGGTGAGTCAGAAGGATTGCCGGTGCCACAAGTTTTCAGTTTCTCTGCTATAAGAGTCCACCTTGACGTTTGCCTTGACCCTGGCCACATTTTCTGAGTCAATACCATTTACTTTTTACCTCTCTGAGCTCAGAAAATAAATTTCCATAGGCCCCTTGGGTCTTTGGATGGAGCACACTTTCCAAGACACCTGTAGTTCAGTGTGGGAGCCGGGAGATCCTAAGCCCTTTTGTTACCTATGCAGACAGATGTTGAAGAAACTATTTTACATCCTAATTTTTCATATTGCTACAACATGGGAACTCTTCTTTACAGTTTATATTTGAATGTGTTTACTGCAGTCACTGGATCCTGGACCTGGGTTTCCTTAGATTGACAATGGAAACCAAAGATTGGCACTATTATTTCCCAATGCCTGCCATGGGCAAAACCATGTTTTGTGAACTCATGGAGAAACTAAGAGGTCTTCCCTCCTGGGGAACAAGCCTGGCTGCCATTTCCAAGGTCTGAACACAGAGAACAGACTTGATTGTTATCAGGCTTTGGAAAGACCAAATGGTAAGAAGGAAGCGAACTGGCCAGGGTCTAGTCCCTGGACTCAGAGATTTATCTGAGAGCACTGTGTCCTCAAATCCCTCTTTTGCCTTATCTTGGAGGGTCAGGATTGGCAGCCAAGAACAATTTCCCAGGATCAAAACTTCCCCTTCCGGGAGGGCAGGGTGTGTAACTTGGTGATAGAGCCCTAGCAGAATCAGCACCCCCCCCCCAACAATTCCTCTTCCCTTTTCCTTCTCTGTAACTTTTGCTAGGTTCTGCTCCATGGCTCACTGACTCTTTCAGGGTCTCCATTATAAAGACAAGATCTTCTTAAGGAGAAGAAAGAAAGAAACAAACAAAGCTAACAAACCCCCAAAACTCTGCTGGTTATGTTATATAAGCTTCCAGAAACAGACCCCAACTACCACTTAAGACCCTAAAAGCAGACTTTCGAAAGAAACATCTGGGATGGACTCTATAGTGTGGCTTACTTTGCAGGGGCCTGGGTGGTGTGTCTGCCCCACATATGGGACCATATGTTCTGTGGATAGCTGGACTGGCTGTGCCTCTGGGTCCTATCTGGCTATTTCATCAGCTAAGCATCCTCTGGAAGATGCAGAGGAAAATTCAGTTCTCCATCCACCCACCAATCCACCACCACTGCTGAGACTGCCAAGGGTTAAGAGTGAGGGCTCTGTAGTCAGGTCCTCCCAGCTGCTTCCGAGCTGTGCAGGTTCAGACACATTCTTTAAGGTCTCCAAGACTCTAACTGCTCATCTGCAAATAGGGGCTAATGAAGTCTGCCTTATGAGGTTGCCTTCATGATTAATGAAATAGTACAGGGGGAATGCTTGGCAGAACCTGACCCATAGTAAGTACTCAGTCCATTAGCACGTACAGATTTATCTGCAATGGTGCTTCTTTCTGGATGGGCACAACTCTATAAATGCCAGGAACAACTGCCAACTTCTTGTCCCTGTCTCCTTCTATACTATACTTTTTTGTTTAGTCTAGTCATCATGCAGCCCAACCTATAGATTCTCACTAATCTAATTTGCCAATAAATTGAAAATGCATTGAGTTAATAGGAGGGACTAGGCCACTTGCTGGGAATCTCTAATCTGCTCTTCTGGAGATGAAAGTATAAACTTAACTAGCTGAGGCTCTCAGCACCCTCTTCAAGGATTTTTTTTTCTTAGAAAGAACTGAGATTTTTCAGCATCTAGAGAAGTTGCAGAAGTCTAGAATTCACTTTGGGTGGGGGGCTTGGGAAATTTTGCTATTTCTATTCTGCCCTTGACCCAGGAAGACAACCCCAGGGCCCTCATTTTGCATAAACCCTTCCATATGGTGCTGGAGTTGTATACTGCACAGCTTGAGGGGCTACAAGTGGCAGACCTAGGCACTTTGAGTAAGATCTAGATCCTAGGACCCAAAGATTTACTTTCTAAAGGATGATTCATTTTCAAATGGCCTGAAAGAAAAAAAAATGAAGTAGGGAGATCAAGGATAATTACCATATCTACAAAGGAGGTACGACCACCTTCTCTGGGTGTACTACGCTGGAATTGAGCATACTATCTCACAAGACCTGACTGGGCGTGTGTCTTCCCAGCTATGTGGAAATACCATTTACACTATTGAAAATGACATATCCACAAACTCAGGTTTCCTTCCCAATGCCCCCCAACTCTGAGAGCTCTTTGTTAAATATTTGTAGTGCACTATTGATGAGGAAGATAATTAAAAGTTCTGGGCAGTGTGTTCAGGTCTAGTCACACATCACTGGGGAAAAGGAATTTTGCTTGCTAAATGTAGTATGAGAATTGTTTACAGACCCACACTGGTAGGAATAGCTGTTTTAACTTTTCAGTGCTGGAGCACACAGGAATTTGTCAGGAACTCCATTTGGGGCCAACTCTGTCCTGATAGACTGTGGTTCCCCAAGGACTGAGGTGACTGGAGTTTCCTAATGCTATGCTGTGTGTGTGTGTGTGTGTGTGTGTGTGTGTGTGTGCGCGCATGTGCATGTGCGTGCGTTTGCGTGTGCGTGTTTAAACCCAGGACCTTGCACACATTAGGCAAGAGTTTTGTTACTGAGCCACACCTCCTGTCTTAGTTTGGATCTTAGTGTCTCTCAAAGGTCCACGTGTCGGAGGCACAGCTACCAGGAAGGTGGTGGTAGATAGTGACAGCTTTAGGTGTTGGCTCCTAGTAAGAGATCGCAGGACATTGGTGGGCGGTGAGCCCTCAAAGGGAAGGAGGATGTTCTGTTCTCCTCCCCTGTGAAGCAAGTTGACTTTCTTAGGTCTGCTTTGTATCCCAGCTGACCCTTCCTTTCTGATGTAAGGACCCGATACGCAGTTTGGTTGACCTCATTCACATGATAGTTAAAATTTTATTCACTATGAAATCCAGCACACCGTAGACACATTGAAAAGAAAGAATGAAGCCATGCCAATGTTAACAGGACTTAGGTGTTATAATTTAGTTAGTATTGGTTGTCAAATTGGCTGGATCTGGAATCAGCGGTGGCACACACCTGTAAGGGATCTTCTTGATCAGGCTGTTGGAAATGGGAACACATACCCTGAACGTGGGTGGCACCTTTTGGTGACAGCTGGATAAAATAAGGCACAAGGGGAACAGCTTCGCTCTCTGTCTGCTCCTGTTTGCTTTTGTGTTCCCTTCCTGTTGAGCTGGTAATTCATCCACACTGTTGCCGCCGGCCGCAGCCATTCTTCACTTACAAGAGAATCCAGTTTCTTAGGCCTTCCAAAGTGGAATGAAAACCAGCAACTTCCAAGAATCCTCCAGGCCTTCAGCACCAGACCGGGACTGCTGAGGCATCCAGCTGTGTGGACTGAGCAGCTCCCAGGTTCTCAGCCTCTCCACTGTGACGACTGTCCAGGCCATATTGTTTATTACAACCATCTCCTTTTAATATACATTCATGAGTGCAGCTGTGGCTACAGAGGCAATGAGGGAGGACGCCGCCGCGGTGCTCACAGGAACCTGAAGGATCGAGGAGCCAGAGAAGGAGGAAGACATCAGGGGCCAGCCACCCAGCTATACAGCAAGCCACGGAGTAAGAGGTGTCTTTGGATCCTGTATTTCAAGAAGCTCTCAAAAGAACTTATTAAGACCACACAACCACCGAACCAGATCACCAGAATCGTAAATATATACCTCACCGACTGAGAACAGGGGTGGTCAGCTTGCCCAGAGAACCAAATTTTTAGTTTCTCATTTCCCGGTGCTTGAAGTTTCTCATTTCTGAGGCTTAGAGGTGTAAGCCTGAAGGGTTAGGGTCTTACACCATCTGCACTGAGCAGAGAAAGAGATGAGTAGACGCCAGCGGAAAAATACAGGCAACAACAAAAAGGCCTATATGACAACACCAGAACCTACCGACCCTACAATTGCAAGTCCTGAACATACCAAGGCAGAAGAAACAGAAGAAATTAATCCTAACAATGACTTAAAGAAGATGATAGAGGCCCTTAAAGAAGAAATAAAAAATATTCTTAAAGAGGAAATAAAAAATTTCCTCAAAGAGGAAATGAAAATCTCCATTAAAGAGGAAATAAAAAATTCCCTTAAAGAGGAAATGAAAAACTCCATTAAAGAGGGAATAAAAAACTCCCTTAAAGAGGAAATGAAAAACTTCCTTAAAGAGGAAATAAAAAATTCCCTTAAAGAAATGGAAGAAAAAACAAACAAAAAATTGGAAGAAAGCAAAGAAAGCCAAGAAAAAATAATTAAACAGATGAAAGAAACATTCCAAGATCTGAAAAAAGAAATGGAGACAACAAAGAAAACACAAGCTGAGGGAATGCTGGAAATAGAAATCCTGACTAAACGAACAGCAACTACAGAAACAAGTATAACCAACCGAATACAAGAGATGGAACAGAGAATCTCTGACACTGAAGACACAATAGAGAAAATAGATTCGTCAGTCAAAGAAAACACTAAAGACAAAAAAGTCGTAACACAAAACGTCCAAAAAATCTGGGACACCATGAAAAGACCAAACCTAAGAATAATAGGGATAGAAGAAGGAGAAGAATACCAACTCAAAGGCACAGAAAATATATTCAACAAAATCATAGAAGAAAACTTTCCTAACCTAAAGAAAGAAATACCTATGAAGATACAAGAAGCTTACAGAACACCAAATAGGCTGGATCCAAAAAGAAAGTCATCTCGCCACATAATAATCAAAACATTAAACATACAGATCAAAGAAAAAATATTAAGAGCTGCAAAGGAGAAAGACCAAGTAACATATAAAGGCAAACCTATCAGAATAACACCAGACTTCTCAATAGAGACTATGCAAGCTAGAAGGTCCTGGACAAATGTTATGCAGACACTAAGAGACCACGGATGCCAACCTAGACTATTATATCCAGCAAAACTCTCTATCACCATAGGCGGAGTAAACAAAATATTCCATGATAAAACCAGATTTAATCAATACCTATCCACAAACCCAGCCTTACAGAAAGCACTAGAAGGAAAAATCCAACCTAAAGAAGGAAGATGAAGTCCTCAATACAGTCTGAAGAGGATGATTTTGTTCCAGAGCTACATAGAAATGTTCACCCCTGAGAGAGGCCCAATTGGGAAGAAACACTTAGTGCGATGATAAACCAGTTTCATATATACGTATATAGTATATGTAAGTAAAGGTGACTGAAGAATTACTCACAGGAAAATAGTACAGTATGTTTTGTTGCTTTGTATGTTTATTGAGTAGATGTTTCCAGGTACTGTTTTAGATGCTGTAGGTAGAGAGGTAGAATATAATGTGAAATAACCATTGCTGGCTGTATGAAAAGGCTACAGATGGCCTTTGTGAGAAGGTGAGATATGAGCAGACACTGGAGAGTGTAAAGGAGCAATAGTATATTTATCTGGGAACACATTGGGTAATGGAAGAACAAGTTAAATAAAGGCTATGTCATAGAATTAAAAAAATAAATTAATTAATTAATGCACAAAAGAACTGAGTAGCTGCCTTGTCAAAATGACAAGGTGGCCAGAAATGGTGGCCAAGTTTATGAATAAGTGTTCAGTGTCAATTGTTGTCAGGGAAATGCAAATCAAAATCACAATGGATTATCAGGGTACCTGTGTTACCTAGCAAGGAAACTGAATAGAAGCAACAACATGATGTCATTGGTAGGAATGTAAATTGTTTTACCCACTGTAGAAAACTGTATGTTGATTCCTAAAAGAGAAAAAAAATGTGGAACTATTATATATATGACTGAGCAGCACCACATATGCTTATATAGCCCAAGGATTTGTTTTTTCACAGTTGTTGTGTGATATTCTGTTTGTGTTCTGAAAAATAAAGTTTGCCTTGAGAAAAAAAAATATATACATTCATTCTATTAATTCTGTTCCCCTAGAGCAGTGGTTCTCAACCTTCCTAATGCTGTGACCCTTTAATACAGTTCTTCACGTTATGGTGATCCCCAACTATAAAATTATTTTCATCACTACTTCATAACTGTAATTTTGCTATTGTTATGAATCGTAAGTATCTGATACACAGGATATCTGATACGCAACCCCTGTGAAAGGGTCACTCATCTGCAAAGGGGTCATGATCCACAGATTGAGAACCACTGCTCTAGCGAATCCTGATTGATACATACATTATATAAATTTCTGTTCCTGTGACAACTATCTGAGGATGCCAGTTTCAGAGGTTCCCTCCTATGGCTGGCTTGCTGCGTCGCTATGGATCTGCAGTGAAGAAGAGCATCGTTGGAATAGGAGGTTAAAACCGAACAAATATGCTTACCCTACCATGTCCAGGGGGTAGGGTAGGTGAGCAAACACAGTCGGGACAAGATAGAGCCTTCTGGCCATACTTTCCATAGTGCGCTTCCTCCAATCAAGCCTCTCTTTTAGTTTGATACTACTGCCCGAGAAACCATCAAATTATGTATCAATCAATGCATTGACCCAGGGATTCAGTCAGAATCCTCATGATGCAATCATTCTGAAGCCCATCAGCTGGCAACCATTCTTTTAATATAGGAGCCTTCTGGGGACGTTTAATTAAAACATAACAGATATGTCATGTTCAGATTGATGTCCATATATTATCTCATACAAAGTTAAGAGCTCAGAGGATCCACTACTGTTATTCTGTTCCCATGGAACAACCATGGTCCCTAAGACACAAACCGGTGCTCACTGGATACAAAAGTAGGTCTTTCTCAGGTCACGTGACAGCATTTTTTTTAAACTTTTTTTTTTTTTTTTTTAGATTAGAGTATGATAACATCATTCCCTACTTCCCTTTCCTCCCTCCGAACCCTCCCATATACCCCTCCTATCTTTTTCAAATGCATGGACTCTTTTTTTCATTAATTGTTATTACATGCATAGTTGTATATGCATATATATTCCTAAATACAACCTGCTCCATCTGGATGATGTTACTTGTATGTCTGTTTTCAGGGCTGACCCTTTGCTACTGGACAAGCAGTTGTCCCTTCCGTGGTTCAGAAGACTGTTTCTCCCACTGTCAGCACTCTACAGTTGCCTGTAGTTCTCAGCACTCTACAGTTGCCTGTAGTTCTGTTTGAAGGTTGAGGCTTCATGGGCTTTTCCCCACCCACTTGGTATATCTGTTGGTGGAGTTCTTGTTCAGCTCTTATTTAGACGTCATGGTGGGGAGATCTTATGGGTGTAGCTTTGGGTATTGTTAGGAGACACAACCTCAGAGCAAACGCCCCGATCTCTCTAACACATAACAACAAGCCCCCCAAAATGAGGAGAAAAATGGGAAGATATTCCTTGGTTTTCTAAGCTGTGGCATCTCTCCCACCTTCTTCTTGGGAAAGATTTACTGGGTATATCCTGGTGGTGGTGGTGGTGGTGTGTGTGTGTGTGTGTGTGTGTGTGTGTGTGCATATGTGTTACTTCTCTGTGTGTGTTACATCTGTGTGTGTGTCTCAGTGTGTATTTGCTGTAGGATGGTCTGTATGTCAAATTGCTCTGATTGGTCAATAAATAAAACACTGATTGGCCAGTGGCTAGGCAGGAAGTATAGGCAGGACTAACAGAGAGGAGAAAAGAACAGGAAGGCGGGAAGAGTCACTGCTAGCCACCGCCAGGACAAGCAGCATGTGAAGATGCCGGTAAGCCACGAGCCACGTGGCAAGGTATAGATCTGTAGAAATGGATTAATTTAAGATATAAGAACAGTTAGCAAGAAACCTGCCACAGCCATACAGTTTGTAAGCAATATAAGTCTCTGTGTTTACTTGGTTGGGTCTGAGCGGCTGTGAGACTGGCGGGTGACACAGATTTGTCCTGACTGTGGGC
The DNA here is from genome assembly GCA_902168425.1 of Peromyscus attwateri. Taxonomy (NCBI): domain Eukaryota; kingdom Metazoa; phylum Chordata; class Mammalia; order Rodentia; family Cricetidae; genus Peromyscus; species Peromyscus attwateri. The sequence continues at coordinate 20,934 of CABHPP010107956.1, forward strand.
CAGGCAGGAAAACTCTAGCTACATGTATTACATGTTAGTGTGTGTTACATCTGTGTGTCTCAGTGTGTGTGTGTGTGTGTGTGTGTGTGTGTACATATGTGTTACTTCTCTGTGTGTGTGTTCTCTGTGTGTGTTACATGTTAGTGTGTGTTACATCTGTGTGTGTGTCTCAGTGTGTGTTACATGTTAGTGTGTGTTACATCTGTGTGTGTGTCTCAGTGTGTGTAAGCATACTAATAATGAGAAACCCAACTCCTAGGCCACATGTTTCTCTTTGCTGCTTGTTAATTTTAACAAGGCAACTGGTGGTTTGGGCAGAGAGCTTGCTTTTCTATTAACCACAGATTTTCCTTCTATAGATTTCCTGTTTGTAATTTGGAGGTAAGAGTCTTGGAGGAGGGAAGCCTGAATCCTTCCAACCCAACCACAGCAGCACTAAGAATTTAAGAAAAGCTTTGGGATCTTGCTTCAAAGATAGGAAGAAGGAAGAGGAAGATGAAGAGGAGGAAGAAGAAGAGGAAGAGGAAGAAGAAGAGGAGGAGGAGAGGAGGAGGAAGAAATAGCAGTTATCTGAAAAAGACTAGGGTGATGATTTGCAGTCAATTTGCTGCAGGAACTGCACTCACCTGATGAGCACCCTCTGAAAGGCCACTGTGGCTCTGCTTCTTCCTCCAGATGGTTGGTGCCTTGGTCCATGAGGCTGGAGGGAGCAGAACTGGGGAACAGGGTTAGGACGGCCTTGGATACGATGGAGACAGCCCTCTGGGAGATGACTTTGGTGAATCAGCTCAGCTTTATTCCAGAGTAGAGGGAATATATAGGATTGGGGAGTCTGGGGACAAACCCTAATTTGCATTAAGTGACACACTCCTATCACAAGGGTCACCCTAGAGATAAATCAGGTATCCAGGCTTAGAGATAGCTTTCAATTAAGGTCAGTCCTCTGGGCCCAGAGACATTCTCTAGAAAAGGGCAGATAGAGAGCAGGAAGTCCTGCTGGGTGAAGGGATTCCTCATGTTGCCGAGCTTTGGAGAAAGCTGCCAGGCCATGACAGAATGCAACATCTGACCAGCAAGGCCTTCCAACAGGCCACTACGAAGTCTGTCATTCAGAACATAGGAGAGGTGGCTGTTGTTAGGGACATTTCTGAAGCAAATGTTTTCAAAGCTTCTGTGCTTGGAAAGCTCTATGTCAAGCTTCATTACTTCATGAGCTGTGACATTCTTGGAGAGGCTGTTAGGAATCCATCTCCAGAAGCCTTGCTGGTACTGCCTCACAACCTCACCAAGCGTGGGTAAAGAGCTGACTTCATAAGGACAGAGGAAAATCCGTCTGGGAAAAATAAAATAAAATGGAAATTATAAAAAGAAAAAAGGGAAGTCAGGAGAAGGGAAGTGTGTTAGAGGACTGTATTTAGAATTGAGTTGTAGCTGGGCAGTAGTGGCACATGCCTTTAATCCCAGCACCTGGGAGGCAGAGGCAGGTGGATCTCTATGAGTTCGAGGCCAGCCTGGGCTACAGAGTGAGTTCCAGGAAAGGCGCAAAGCTACACAGAGAAGCCCTGTCTCAAAAAAACAAAAAACAAAAAACAAAAAAAAAGAACTGAGTTGTAGAAGACCACTAAGTGGCCATTAGTATGTGGGGCTCATTTGTTCAAGTGCACATAGGAAATGTACAGTGGGTTCTACATCTGAGGAGTCAAATTATTTGGCTTGGTGTGGTGATGTACACTTGTAATTCCAGCATTCTGAAGATGGAGGCAGGAGGATTGAAGTTGGAGGCCAGTTTGGGTTACATAGACATACCTTGTCTCAAAAAACAAAGAAACAAAACAAAACAAAAAACCAACCCACAAAACAGAAACAACAATAAAACAAACAAAAACAATTTCAATCAGATGAAAGATTACATCTGTATTGAACACATACAGGTCTGTCTTTGTCATAATTCCTTAAACAAGAACCATGTGTCTGGCATTTACATGATATAAAATAGTAGTGCTAACTTAACTTAAAGATGATTTGTAGTATACCAAAGGATATGTAAAGCCTCCATGCAAATACTGACCATTTTATATAAGTGACTTGAGGATCCATAGCTTTTGGTATCCACAGGGGTTTTGGAACCAATACCCTTGGTCACTTCTTAGTTAGTTTTCTATTGGCATGACAAAACATGACCAAACTAAATTATAATAGAAAGCATTGAATTTGGGGATCATGGTTCTAGGGGATTAGAGTCCGTGACCATCATGGCCAGGAGCATGGAAACAGACAGGGAAACATATTGGTGGAGCAGTAGCTGAGAGTTTACATCTGACCCACAAGCATGAGGCAGAGAGAGCTCCGGAGAGACGCTGCGAATGGCCCAAGTCTTTTGAAACATCGAAGTTAACCCCCGGTGACACACTTCCTCCAACAAGACCATTTTGTAATAAGGAGGAATTGAGTGCAAAGGACAATTTGGAGAGTCAAGGGTGACTATGTTGGCTAGTTTTAACTGCCCATTGGACATGATTTAGAATTATCCGGGAGGATACCTTTATAAGTAATTATCTAGATAAGGCTAGGCTGGAGGGATTGTCTTGATTGTTGATTGAAGTGAGATGACCCACCCTCAAGGTAGGTGGCACCGTTTCATGGAATGGGCTATGAACGGTGTAAGAGTTGAGAAAGCTAGCTGAGTAGCATTCAGTAGGCAAGCAAGCAAACAAAGGTGTTTATTCCCTTGCATTGACTGCGGATGTGATGTGCCTAGCTGCTTGAGTGTCTGCCTTGATTTCCTTGGAATGGTGGGCTGTAACTGAGAATGTCAGCCAAACCAAGCCTTCTCTCCCCATGCTGCCTGTCAGGACGTTCTACCACGGCAACAAGAAAGAAACATGAAGCAGTGGCTCTGAGGCATTTAGCCTGGGAGACCTGGGGGGACATTAAGTCAACAACAAAGGTGAGGATCCAAGAAGGTCCGGTCCCTCATCCCTGTGGAGGAACAGACGTTTTGTCAAGTTGTATTTGAAGCATGGCTGAGTCATGGAAGTGAAGTGGGGTCTCGTTAGAGAGAGAGCTCAGTTGACTGTGGGTTTCTCTGGAAGGAGGGAGGTAAAGCAGAGATTCCAAATGAGGAAGACAAGCCAGAAAGCCACACAAAAGGAATGAGGGAGGAGTGAGGAAGACAACCAAGAGATACTATGGTTCAAAGCCAAGCTGGAAGAACATCTCAACTCAGCATGCCAGGAGCTGTAGATGGGAAATGAAGGGAGAAGGAAGACTGATAGCCTTGAAGAGAGACGGAGGAGAGGGTGCTAGCCTCTGAAGTCTCAGTGTTCACAAATACTGTCTACACTCTTCATCCACTTATAATTTATTTACGACATATCTGCTGAACTAAACAAGCACTGGGGACTCAACAGGGAACAAGATGGACTGTTTCTTTCACAGATCTTGCAACTCAGAATGGCTCAATGAGTATTTAATTAGTACATGATAGCTTAGTCTGAGGATTAGGAAAGCTTTCCTTAAAGAAGTGACGTGGAAACTGAAGCCAAATGGGAGCCGAGCAGGTTGAAGACCACAGGATTGTATGTGGAAAGGAGTTGGAAGGGATGAAGAGGGAATCATCCAGGGGCATTAGGGTGGAGGAAGCTCTTTGGGGCTTCATGAGTGGGAGGGAGCACTTTCTAAAGTACTAAAGTAGGACGTGTATGAAGCCAGTACAGATCAGTATGCCTTGAAGTAGGAGAGGTCTGGGCCAATGTGTGGCTATGGCAAGGGAAACTCAGTTTAGGAGGCAGAATTCTAAGAAGGTCCCATAGTGACTACCTTGGTGTCATACCCTGTGTGATCTCTATCCCTTCAGCGTGAGTGGGACCTGTGACTTACTTCTGGTTGATGGAAAATGACAAAGGTAGAATGTTGTTCCCATGATTTTGTTACTTTGAGACTCATCTCATTGAAAGATGATGTAACTGCAGAGACCAGAGAAACACATGATGTAAATGTCTTTGGAGAAGGCTGTGTAACCAAGAGCTAAAGGTGCATTCTGGCTGATAGCAGAAAGGATGGAAGGGCCTTAGCACACAGCTGCAAGGGAGGGATGTTCAGAACTCAGCTGGATGAGTTATGAAGAGGATTCCTCCTCAGTTGAGCCTCCAGCTGAGGATGCAGCCCCGCTGGCACCTGACGGTAGGTTCTGAGAGTTGAGCAGGTGGCAGAGCGAAGCTGTGGCCCAGCCCTTGGCACATTTAAATGGCCGGATAAAAAACATGCCACCTTACACTGGCAGGCTTCTGGGGATTTGTACACGGCAAGAGAAAAGTAATGATTCACACAACCTCTAGGCAGAAGTATCGGAGCAAGTGAGGATGGAATAGAGGAAGCTCAGAGGACAAAAGGTTTGGAAGCAGCTCCAGCTATGTTGTCCGGGTGACTGATGAGCAAAGGGCATGGAGCATGTGTGGGGAAAGGGAAGGAAGAGAACTGGGCCTTTCCCAGCAATTCATTGTCTTTCCCAGTGGCTCAACAGCCCAGTGCTGGGCATCTCAGCCTCCCTGGGGTCAGCAATGGAAGTCATTCAAAAATGTTTCCCCCCTTTTATGTATTTCATTGAGAATATCATTACCCATAAACTTTAAATGCATGGTTTATTTAAAAATAATTTCAGAAGCTAAAATGTCATCCCGAATTCTGTGTTTTCCGTATCTTTCTAGTCTCTCGACACGCAAACATACCTCCGCATAGTTGTAATTGCAATTATGTAGAAAACTGTAATTACTATTTATATTTTGCAGTTATAGCATTTACATATGTTCCTTGTAGAGGAAATACACGTATAGTGTTGAATTTTCCCTCACTATAAACATTCTTCCACGTTTCACAATTTATTTTTCTACTTTATGACTTCATAATAGTATATAAAATTAATAATTTTTTATTTTTAGGAGTAATGGTTGTAAATTTATAGGTTACACTTAAAACTCATTTTAGTGCAAATGGTTTCCTTTACTTTTCAGAAAAAATGGGGTAAAAATTTTAAGCAAGGTTACACATATAAAGGTGATAAACATAATGGCAATTGACATATGTGCCCTTAAAAATAAACATCTAGATGTAATCAAGTACTGTTTTTTTCCATATCCCAGAGAAAACAGTTATTTGAAATCATTCCACTTTGATTTTTTTCCATAATGATCATGTACCTTTAAGAAAGGTTACTTCGGTTATAGAGGTATACTTTCCACAGATCTGTCCATCTGTCCATCAACTTATCCATTCTTCCAAATGCATCCACTTACCCATATGCCCACCCATACTCATATATCCACTTACTTATTTGTCCATGTAC
>CABHPP010107957.1:0-16072 GCA_902168425.1 Peromyscus attwateri
AACAGATGGTTGGCTATGATGGGGTAGAGGAAAGCAGATTTGCAAATTCTCCACCTTGAATTCCCCAATTAGTAGAAATATACTAGATTTTCTTCTATTCTCTTGTGACTTTCTAGGAACAGCTTGATTTTAACCTCTGTGGAAACACAAATGAGAACCGTGATGGATACAATAATTACCAAAGTAAAATTATAACTCTAAGTCATATTTATAATCATATTCAGTCATCGACTGAGAAATAAGTAAAATTAAGCAAAAATACTTTATGACTTTTTGATTTGAAGATATTATAAATATGAAATTTTATTATTACTCAATCTGTGATTCTGTCCATGGTGTGAAATCATGTTCAGGGGTAAGAAGCTTAGGGACCTCAAATAGGATGCCTCATTTATGCCTACTAACATCCAGTTTACAACATATTTGTTAAACTATTTTTTTGTTTTTATGGCAATCCTTGAGCTATCATAATTAGTGTTATCATTTCCATTATCAATATGAGGGGAGTGCGGTTATGAACACTGAATCGCTTTGCTGGGATCACAAAGTAAATGGCCGCACCGTGTTTCCCCTGATAAGTTGTCTAGTTGTTTTTCATTGGAACAGAAGCAGCATACATCTTGAATTCTAATTTTAGTCTAAGTATTTTCCGTTAATTTGGTGTTATATCCTCATTTTTCCACTTTAGTATACATGAAATATCAAAGATTGAATAAAGGGAAGCATATCTGGGAAAAACTGAACATTTTGGTAACTGAGAGTGTATATAAAAACTGTAATGGGTCTGTGGACTGAAAGAATTTGAATTTGCTTTCCTCACTTTTGAGGATTTCAATGTGGAGGTGCAAGATGTGCTGCATTGAACTCATCTTGGAGGTAACCAAAGGGCTGAGGGACTAACAGCTTTTGATATTACTTAGTGCTTATTATTGTTATTATTATTATTTCTTTTTAATTATGCAAAGTGCTAATCAGTTTGATTATGCACAGTGCTAATCAGGTTAATTATGCAAAGTGCTAATCAGTTCTTCTTGAAGCACACGAGGAGAGCAGAGGTGCTGGCAGTGAATGGCGTAGCTAGATGGGGGTAGTCACGGCAGTCATTCCTTATTAAGATAGGAGAAGACAAGATAGGAAATGGGATTTATCTGTGATGGTGAAGAGGAAAAGAGAGAGAACTATGGGCACATGAAAGATTATGGTCTGGGCAGGGCAATGTTTACGCATAGAATGCTTTCCCCCCGTTGTATAGTTTGGTTGGATAGTCTGCTATATTTGAAGGCACTCATTTGAAGCCAGAAAGACTGCAGAGGGAAAGAAACAGAGTATTGTATAGCTAGACAAGTTGTCAAAACAACTTACTGTAGTTGGCAAGCACCAAGTCCTGGGAGGACAGTACAGGAAGTGGAGTCTAATAGACCTATACATGAAAGAGGGCATCAATAAAGAGAATTGAAAAATTAAGGCAGTGTCACTCTGATAAGATAAACAGGACCACTTCACTACTGCATTGTTATTGGGCTGGCCATCTGTGCAACATATTTCCTGAGGTGAACTGAGGGCTGGCTTCTAGGTGCTGGCAGTAATCTCTGTTAAGAGTGGTGATGACGAATATGACAATAAGGGTTTTATGTAATAGCTCCTAGTTGGATAAGCTTTGTTGCCACTGAAATCAAAGTGAATTTTAATATTAACTTGCAAGTCTGTGCTTATTAAGCTGGGTAACTTCCTGTGAAGATGAGTTTATAGCAATATGTTCATATGTTTTTATAGAACAATGACCAGAAAGTTCCCCTAGGAAAGCCCTTTTTATTCAGTCCTGTTCTATTCTGTGGTTTGGTAAGCTATCCATGAAATACTGCAATACCTGCTTATTTGAATGAATTCACAGAACAGAAACCATTTCAGGATGCTAAGTGAATATTCACTTTTTTTCTTGTTTTGATTTTTTTTTTTTTTGCTTTCTCATTTTTATTTTTTGTTAAGAGATTTTCTATTCATTTTACATACCAACCACAGATTCCCTTGTCCTCCCTCCTCCCACCCCCAGCCTTCCCCCCAACTCATCCCCCATTCTCACTTCCTCCAAGGCAAGGTCTCCCCTGGGGAGTCAGCAGAGCCTGGTACATTGAGTTGAGGCAGGTCCAAGCTCCTCCTCCCTGCACCAAGGCTGTGCAGAGTGTCTCACCATAGGCACTAGGCTTCAAAAAGCCAGCTCATGCACTAGGGACAGGTCCCAACCCCACTGCCTGGGGGTCCCTTAAACAGTTCAAGCTAATTTAAAGAAATGTTTTCAGTCTGTTTGACTTTTCCTTGACTCTAGAATTTGAGCTGGAGATTTATAAATTATTTGGAGAAAGGAGGGTCTAATTCCCCATTTACTATCTGACAGCATTTTCCTTTTTAAGTACTTGTCTAGGCACAACTCATCTTCACAAATACCTTGTATGAACTGGATTTCTGTAAGTCCAAGCATTGATAACAATCCTACAGAGACAGAGTTGCTGGTAGAGCCTCCAGCCAAGGGCATATTAATGACTTATTTGTCCAGCCAGCTTGGATTCTTTGATAAAAATAAGGTTCAATTTTTATTTTTGCTTTAACCAGGAGCAATTTCCTTTTCAAATATGAAGAGAATGACATAAATTTTTCGTTTCCAAGGAGAGTCTGGAAAGAAATAGATTGTTAGAGGACAGTGCCCACAAATTGAGAAAGCCTGTTGGGGGCCCTTCGGGAATTTGGCTGGGAAATTCTGTAATAAGTAGTCCTTCTGCTCTGCTTCATAGGAACTTGGTTTTAGAAATGAAACATCCCTTGTGTTTTCCCCACCCCTAAATACTAAGATAAAGATGTAGTATTCATATTATCACTTTATTAAAACATTTTGAATCACTTCTTAATAAACTTGAAAACTTTTCATAGTGATTCTAACTAAAGGGCACCTTATAAATTGGCTTCTCTGATGTATATTAAACCCTTGATTCCTTCTGAAGGCATTTGAAACCAACAACATTGTGACATAGACATTCACAATGCTACTTGAAAGTTTCAAGGAGAAAAATTATGTGATTCAAATGGCAAATGAAAATAAAATTAGTAACCTAGCAAGTATGGCCTATGCACTGATTAATTATGCATTTATACTCATATCACAGACATGTTTGTACATATAGACCTACTCATCCCTTCGTTAAAATCAGTGTTCTTTGAGTAAATAATTTACTAAAAATGTATGCACTGTGCTAGTTACAACACCCAGAATTCTCCTCAGTACTGGCGACACTGTTGGCAAAATCAACACAAGTACTTGACAGGAGGGGCTTAGTGACAGGATTAGATGGTATTTACCTCATGATCTTTAACTCTCAGAAATAGATTGTTAGAGGATATACCCACAGATTTAGAAAGTCTTTTTGGGGACAAAACTTGTATGCTTTACTTGTCCTCAAATTTTCTCTTCACAGACACCTTATGAATCGGCTGCTTGGCTTCAGTATTCAATTATGTAAAAATTAAGAAGTTCTACAAAATTATTTCCAAGGTGAACTTAACCTTATATACAATGTGCTAGAATCTTTTATACTTTATTACTATGAGATAAACCTTAGAATTATATGGATTTCTTTCAGACTTTGATCTTTTTGCAAATAAGTAATTTTTGTTGATGATGTTGTTGTTGTTAATCCCATGTGTCTCAGTTTGGGTTTCTATCACTGTGACAAAACACCATGACCAAAAAACAAGTTGGGGAGGAAAAGGTTTATTTGGCTTACACTTCCATATCAAAGAAAGTCAGGACTGGAACTCAAACAGGGCAGGAACATGGAGGCAGGAGCTGATGCAGAAGCCATGGAGGGGTGTTGCTTACTGGCTTGCTCCCCAAGTATTTCTCAGATTGCTTTCTTATCAAAACCAGGACCACCAGCCCAGGGATGTTCCCACCCAGAATAAGCTGGGTCCTCCCCTATCAATCACTAATTAAGAACATCTGGATCTTATTGAGGCATTTCTCAAGTGAGATTCCTTCCTTTCAGATAACTCTAGTTTGTGTCAAGTTGACAAAAAGCTATCTAGCACACCTGCCTTGGATTTTTAAGTTAAATTGAATTTAGATAGGGTGGACTTTGGAATATTCTTGGGTTTCAGTCCTGGATTTTCCAGTTACTGCTGAGGAAGTCATAATATATTTGATCTGCACTTCCTTATACATTGTCCCTCAAAGTTTGGTTCTGCATGTTAGTTGAAGTAACAGCACTCAGCACTCAGTGCCCAATGGCTCACAGGAACCCTGGGGCTCCTTAGTCAGTCTGTCTTTATTTTTGACAAGAGTAGCCTCCCTGGCTCTGCTACCCAAATACCATGAATTAATGCAGTTCCTTTCGACTAGTCTACCCCCCCCCCCATTAATCTTTTTTTTTAAATTTCCTATTTTTCTCCTCCCTTATATTTTTGGGGAATATTATTGTAAGATGTGTTACTTTTGTTTATGTTGCATTTGTTTAACTCTGAAGCTGTGTTACTGTGCCTGTCTAAAACACCTGATGGTCTAATAAAGAACTGAAAAACCAGTAGCAAGGCAGGAGAAAGGATAGGCAGGGCTGGCAGGCAGAGAGAATATATAGAAGAGATAAAAGATAAAAGAGAATATGTGAGGAGAGATAAAAGATCAAGGAATGAAAGAGAAGGTAGCCAGAGAAGGAGGAAGACTCCGGGGCCAGCCACCCAGTTACATAGCAAGCCATAGAGTAAGAGTAAGATTTTCAGAAAAAAAGAGAGCAGGAAAAGCCCAGAGGCCAAAGACAGATGGGATAATTTAAAGTTAAGGAAAGCAGGCAAGAAACAAGCCAAACTAAGGCCAGACATTCATAATTAAGAAGAAGCCTCCATGAGTGATTTATTTGGGAGCTGGGTGGCAGGCCCTCTTAAAGAGTAAAAAACACCAACAACCTATCTTTCCTATTCTTCTTATGTAATTTGACCACTCCCCTACTTAATCAGTTTTTGGTGACTTATATTTATTGTATGTGACACAGTCTTGATTATAACAATGAGAATGTGTATACCTGTAATTAAAGCCAATTAAATAGAAATGTGTTGTCTTCATCTGAGCTGTAACTTAGATGTTTGTTATTTTATCTTAACTATACTGGAAAGTTCCTGAGTGCAAAAATAACAATTTACATTATTGTATATCTATCATGGACTCTACCAAAAGGCTTCCAACAGTCTATCAGGGAAGAGGAATTTTAAGACAAAAAAAAAATGCATGATCTGTTGATGAGTAAATTATTGAGGAAGTGAAGATGTTGAGAAAGCTTCATGAAAGAAATATTAGGATGGCATCTTAAAGCAAATAATGCTTGGATTTGTCCTTTTGAAAATAACCTTAGTTTTTTGGGTGGGAAATGGGAGAAAAGATAAATGCTAGACAGTGAGGAGAACTTGGAAAGACTAATGCAGAGAAGCTGACTGGCAGCTGGATGGTGAGACAATCAGGGAGAGGAGAATGAGGAGGGTAGATTGGGTGCTGGTGATGAAGGACCTATGAGTTGTTTAAAATCCTTTTTTTTTTTTTTTTGGTTTTTTTGAGACAGGGTTTCTCTGTGTAGCTTTGCGCCTTTCCTGGAACTCACTTGGTAGCCCAGGCTGGCCTCAAACTCACAGAGATCCGCCTGCCTCTGCCTCCCGAGTGCTGGGATTAAAGGCGTGCGCCACCACCGCCCGGCTTGAGTTGTTTAAAATCTCGTACTTTTATAGTTCCATCCTTTCAAAATATGTATGTATTTGTGGAGCTAGTGAGATGGGTCAGAACGTAAAGGCACTTGCCACCAAGTCTGGACCTGAGTTATCAAATCATCCCAGGATCCACAAGGTAGAAGGAGAAGACCAACTGTGGAAGTTGTCCTCTGACCTCCATTTATATGCATGGCGTGCAGACAGCAGACAGACAGTCACAGACACATGCACAAGTATATCATATTGCAAGAATATAGACTGAGTGAACAACAGAACAATACAGGAAAAAGGACAATGGACAACCATATGAAAAAGAAGGTCAAGTTTATTTAAAACCTCATGGGTTTCAGTCACCTTTTTTGATTATAATTAAAATGGGGCTTTTTGGATGCCTTAGACCCTAGAAGTTGAGGATGAGAAAAATATATTTTATATTAACAAGATATTTGAAAAGATAAAAATCAAAGGACAATAATACTGTTCTGTTAAGATTAAATAAAAAGTATGTCTCCAAACAAGCATAGGCTTATGGCTAAATTTAAGAAAGCAGAGATACTAAATGATTAATTTTTTTCAGAGCTCTGGATCTGAGGTATAAATATAGACCTATGTGTGAAGAAAACGGAGACCATGGATCCCCATGACTTGTCTACACTGTTTGTTGGAAGTTGATTATTTGACTGGCAGTTAACTGAAAAGTTAAATAGAATCTAGATAGCACTGGGATGATATTGAGAGGGATTTGGCCATTAGTTTGTGAAACTTGATTTTTTTCCTGCATGTGGTTGTAACAAAGATAAGTGTGTTTACATATCCATAGCTCTCCTTAGTTCCACCAGATAATTGAATGCTCCTACCTGCACCTCTTCCCTTTCCTCTAAGAACTCTGTTCATGGAAGGACTTTGTATGAAGACTAACTGGAATAGGAAACAGTTGGGATCATGATCATGGGAGTTAAAACTTGACACTTTGTGTCAAGATAAGAAGGGAAGCGTAGACACCCAGAGGAAAATGAGTATAGCAGAGCTGTCAAGGATAGGTAGACTGGAGTCCGGTGGTAGAGGAGAAAGTAAGAGTAGAAAGGGGGTTTGAAAGCACTCTTTTTAAATGTTTAAGGAAAGGGGATTCATTTCTTTCACGTTACTGGATGCTTTCTAGAGAAACTGGGTGAGAATAGGAATGCTTTTCAGTATATGCTTCTGGCTGGCTGCTGTTTCTTTGGATCTAAAAAAGGTATTACGTGGGACACAAGTTCATTCTCATATTCCCACAGCCACCACCATACAAAGAGTGACGAACTGAGCTGTGGATGTTTGTGATTTATGCTGTTTATCACTTATCCCTGATGTTAAAAGTTGAAGGAAGTAGGAGAATGTCAAAGGAGAGTGGGTTTCCCACTCTCTTAGACAGCAGGACCATGACCATAGCCCTGATTCTGTGTGCATTTCACTAATGCAGTTTTTACTTCATGTATTTTCACTTTTTACTAATCAGATGAACAGAGCAATTTCATGTTTACCATGCCAAACTTGTGCTTAGGTAAGAGAAGAGACTAGTACTTTTCAGGCATTATTTGTGGTCTGCCATAGTCTTCACAAGATTATATGGGTAAGTAATCAAGATTCCTATGAGAAATGTTAGCAAGTAAGACATTATCCATTAGAATACTATTAGCCATTATTGTTACTCAGGAATTAAAGTTCACCTTAGGCAGCTATTGAGCCTTGAAATTATGTTCTGTAAGATTGACCAACCACCATTGATATTTGATATTACTTAATTTATCTGTCTAGAAACTTGGTAGCAGCCCAGGGCTGACTTCAAGAACTCTGATGATTTCCTAACATGTACTACATATTTTTATGCAGTAAATTTTATCCAACATCAAATGTCCATTTTGGAATCTTCCTTTCTTAAAAATGTCATCACATTCTAAAAAGGATACTTTTTTCTTGTATTTGCATTTTCTTAATGTCTTAAAAAGGGAATTTTGAATGGCTAATGTAACATTAAGCATATGGCTACATGAAGATTAGAAAAACTGGCCATCAAAAATAAATATTGGTAATAATGCTGATGGAATTTCACATGTGTAGTTTATTGTGAGAAAAGAAAAAGACTTGCACAGAACTTAGATAAGAAAGTAAGCTTGCTGGTTAGCAAAACTATAAATGAAGGCATGTGCTGGTGAACTGGTGGCCTTGTCCTTTTGCTTCCACTCCAGAGAAAGCACCTTAAATCAGATACAGTTTTTATATCGTCAACAGTACTGGCTCTAATATTATTTTAAAAGGAAACTTCTATAGCAATCACATATTTTAAATCAATAAAACATATGATTATAAGAATATATTACTGCTAACAAATTTACCATGGTATAAAAAAAGAAGCAGAAATGTTTGTAGATACAGAATCCCATATAGTCTGGACGCTGTGTTATTGTTTGCCTCTTCGCTGTTGTTTTAGTTTTGGCTTTATTATCTTCTGCCCGCTAGGAGTACATACAAACATGGAGTCTTTGATCCATCAACAAAAACACCTACTCTTACCTCTGCCTTACCCTTAGGTGTATCCTGAAGCCACGGGAAGATTCTTCTGTTTGGGTTTGATATCTACAGCCTTTGGGTAGGGATTAAGTTGCACTTTTACTTTTGCCTTGTTCTAGTCTGAAATAGAGACACATGCTAATGAAGTCCAGCTGGAGAGCAGTTTTAACAGCCATCCTCCTTTGAGGATTTGAGAAGAACTCAAAAAGGCACCTGCTATGATCCTGTAACTGAAACAGAAATTATGCTTGCCAAACAATAGGATAGGGGTGAAAATTCAGTGACATAACATGTGAGGGAGAGTCTGCAAAACCATTTTTACATTGACGATAGGTCTGTGAGTTCTCATATTAACCCTCTTTTGTGAGGCAGTTGAAGAAAATAAGAAGTCTCCAGATTCAGCTAAAGAGTATTGTCAGAAAATAGCCAAATGATAAGATGGTAGTCATAAAAATGAAATTGAAAAGCTTTGGCTTGATTTAATCATTATACAGGTTACTTTTTGTCAACTTGACAGGAATCAGAGTCATCTGGGAAGAGGGAACCTCAGTTGAAGAACTGCCTCGATCAGATTGTGTTCTGGACATGTCTTTGGAGCATTTTCTTGATTAATGTTTGATGTGGAGTGCCTAGCCCACTGTGGGCAGTACCAACTCTGGACAGGTGGTCCTGGATTATATAGAAAACAGATTGAGCAAGACATGGAGAGCAAGCCAGTAAGTAGAGTTCCACTGTGCTCTCTGCTTCAGTTCCTGCCTCCAAGTCACTGCTTTCAATCCTCTTGATGGTGACCTATAACATCTAAGCCAAATAAACCCTTTCCTCCCCTTATTGTTTTAGCCATGAAGTTTACCACTGCAGTGGAAAGCTAATTAAGACAATGGTCGGGCAATCTGTGATGTACGGGAGGATAAGTGAGGCAGTTTGTTATTAATAAAAAAAAAGTCTTGACAGATATTGAGAAAATACCCATCAAAACTTCTTTTGTATTAAGTAGACCTCATGAGCAAGCTTTTGAGGTAGAATCTGAAGAACCCAGAGTGATCGTTTTCTTCCCTAATACACATTTATTCAGTATTCCGGTGAGTCTAGAACTGGGGACTTAGAACCTTTGCCTTTTGACACTGATCGCTCTAGTAACCTGTGTTTCACTCCCATCTCTAGAAAAGATAGAGAGGCGCTAGTAACTCCTAAAAGCAGCTGAGATAGACACCAGAGGAAGCATAGGAAGGCCATGGCATGACAGGGTTGTTTAATCAGAATGCTCTTGTCAGTTGGGATGTTTTGCCTGCAGAATGATGACTGTTAAGGTAATTAGGCTGGTTATCTGCAGGGTCTCAATTCCTGGGGTCTCTTTTCTTCCTGTGCAACATTTCCATATTGAGTTTTTATAGTGAAGAAATAATTAAACCAGTTGAAGTATATTTTATTATAAAACTGATGAGTTCTGTTGGTACAAGTTAATGAAAGATGGTAATTTATTTATTTAAAAATGCTTTCAATGTCCAGTTCCATTGACCGTGTTTAACAAATACAGATGAAGATCCTGAGTATGGTAAGGGCTTATGTTTATATTCCTCTGCTTGTCTGGACATCCCTAAGCAGAACTCATTTTTCTGTTTATTGACAGTACTTTTTAGTCCTTTGTAAAATTATAATGTACACATCACCAGCATATATTTGGTTGCATAATGAGAGTAGGTTTTTAGTAAATGTAGCCAGAAGGAAATATAAAAATTCATTGCACTAGTTTTAAGGCTTTGGGTTAAAGAGGTTTGTTCTGTGAACCTTGAATTACATAAGATAGAGTGCTGTGTTTAGGAGACATAAAAGCAGATTAAAAGTCAAGGAAAGCAGCATTGCTTCTCCTTGGAGAGTGCTTGGCTCTTTATCTGCTAGAGGAGGAGGCAGGGATTACTGTGATTTTTTTCCCTGCTCTGATACTGAGAATTGTGTGAGTTGTGCTTACTTGAAGACTTTTGGCAATGATACCCAATTTTCCTTGAGAAAAGTAAAAATAGATGCCATATATTAGAATTGGACCCTTCGCTTTTATTTCCATTTCCTTAAAATCATTTGTTCCCTTCCTTTCCCAGCAGCTGTAGCTTCTTTGGTTTTTAGCTCAGAGGGTGGGAGGAATATAGGTTCCCACAGACTGAGTAAATGTCACTTTTTTTATGTGTACTGCTGAAGGCATTACACTGGCCCTAACCTTAACTAAACGGAGATATTCAGAGACTTGGTAGGCAGTATGCCTCTATGTGCTGAGAAGTGTCCCAAGCATGCTAGTGTAACCCGCACATCTGAAAAGGAACCATCCACCCTCAGCTAAAACTAAGGATTTATCTGAAAACTTGAGGGGCCCAGCATGTTGTGTAGAAAAGTCTTTTTATTCTTCAGTGCCTTAGAGCTGGGATTAGAGTGCACAGATAGAAGTTGGATTGGCTGGATTACTGCACAGTGAGACAGTACACAAGCCTGTCCTTTATGGTAATTCCTTTACTCTCCTGTAACCTCTTAGCTTCCAAAGTGGAGGGCCACAGCTATCATTTCAGTGAGCTTGCTGTCATGGTGAATCATGACAATTTCCTCCCCATCAGGGAAGCAGCTCTTCCCCTTCATTTCTAGGACAGTCCACCTTGACGGTGGTGGTTGTCTTTACCATTTCTGTTTCTCAGGAACAGTCTGGGATTTTGTTTTCAGTTTGTCTCCTTCTTCTCTCCTTCTAAGATTCCAATGCACTTAAAACGTCATCCCCCTCACTGTGTGTGATGGCACACACCTTTATTCCCAGAACTCAGGAGGCAGAGACAGGGGGATTTCTGTGAATTCCAGGTTGGCCTGGTCTACAGAGTAAGTTCCAAGACAGTCAGAGTCTTTACAGAGAAATCCTATCTCGAGGGAAAAATAAAAATGTCATCCCCATCCTCTGGACCTGGTTTTGTTCTTGTTAAAGGGGCATGCTCCCTGTGCTATGTTGTATTTTCTTCTGGTTTTCACTAGGAAATGTTCATGGCTGGGTTTGTGTGCATATGTGATGTATTTCAAATGTTGTATTCATCAGAATCCTTAGGAGAAGGGAACCCTTAGTATCCATACACATGTACAAAGAGGTTGTAAGAGAAAATGAAAAACTTGGTTATGGAGTCTCTTTAGTCCCAAGGTCTACAGACAGGTGAACCAAAAGATAGAGTTGTAATCTTAGTTCAGAGGCCTGAGCATGGCCAGTCAATCAGATGGCGTTGCTACAGTCAGAAGACCAGCTGTCTCAAGATTCAAGAAGAGCCAGTGTTACAGCTGTAGTCAAAGGGAGGAAAGAGTCCTTCTCATTTGCTGGGAAGTCAGTATTTGATTCTGTTCATACCTTTAATTGATTGGATAGGGCCCACCCATTTAATCCTGACAAAAATACAACTCACAATTCTATGAAGTAGATACCATTGCTTATTATTTAATTTAATGATTTTGTATATATGGTTTGTCAAATAGACTATCTCTCTTTACTGCTCACAGCTTAACAATAGGCAAGTAGTTAACCTCACTCTACTTAGCTAATATTGAAAAAAGCCCAGGTTCAGTCCAAAGCTAGTTTCTGCAGGTTGTTGGTTCAACTGCCACAAATAACACAAGCTATGGACACTAGAGTTTCTTACATAAAATGACCTAGTATTTGTGTATAACCTACACACATCTTGAATATTTAAAATTATGTTTAGATTCCTTTGAATATCTAATTCAATATAAATGCTATATAAATATTTGTTTTACTAGATTGTTTAATAATGACTAAAAATGTGCATGCTCATCAGATGAACAGTGTTTTAGAATTATTTTTGATCCATGGCCATATGAATCCTTGGATGCAGAACCTAAGGATATGCTGACAAGTCATTTTAATAATTAAATGTAACAATTTGTGTAAAATACTCAGTAGTGACTAATGTATTATTTGTGTACACAGAAAATTAAGGTCCATAGTGATTACGGTCTGGTCCAAGACCACACAGTGAATGGTAAGAACGAGCTTTGAACTTGTGCTGTCTTCCTCCAAAGTCAGGGGTTTAGTTATTGCCTCTGTTTTAACCCCTTGAGAGGAGCAATCTAATGTAATGGCTGAGCTTGTCACATTAGCCTCCACGAGTTAAAATCCTTGATCTCTCACTTGCCAAAAGGCTTCAGAGAAGTTATGTAACTTCTTTGTCCATGTGCTTTCTCATCTTTAGGACAGGAATAACATCATTCATAGAGTAACAGAGAAGTTAAATTATTTCTAGGAATAATGCCTTTATCCATGAATTTTAAATGAAAGAATTTCAGACACAAAAGGACCCATGGAGAGATTTCTGCATTTGCCCTCAAATTATGATATCTGGCACTTGGATTTAGTGACAATGTAGGAAATAAATGGAAATATTCAAAATATGTTAATAATCTTAATGTTACAGATTGCCTTCTATGGCAACCAATTTGGAAACAGTTTTGAGATGGTTAAAATCATGAGTTTTGTTCAGAATATTTATGTATCTTTAAAATGAAATTGAAACTAATAGATGAGGAACTTGTTATAGAATGAAATCTGTGCCTGTGCAATGGGTTATGATCGAAAATCCACCACTTCAATAAGAATTTGCTCTTTAGTGCATAAGAAGATACAGAAATTTAAAATTTTATATGTGACTTCTAATCTGTTAACCAAAAACAGCTGAAAAGGAAAGAGCCATGAAGAAATACTTTCCTACATATTCCCTTGTTTTTAGACAAATACATTTGCTTGAAGGTCTAAACACCCCGAAAATAGGCACCATGGAAATGCATTATTGTATTGGTATAGAAGTCTAGAAGGGTTGACTCAGTGCTTGTTCCTTCAGTGTGGTGGATTAAATGTCACATGCTCCAGTTTTCTTTGTTCGTTCAGCCCTGTTGGCAATAAACATGATGATGTTGGAAGAGCAGGAATCTTACTAATGTTTATAAAAGGTAAGTGAGAGGTTGGGTTTCATCTGGCCATCATGAAACAAAAGTCCAAGAGACTTTTATTTATATACATAATTTTTCTTTTTATAAAATCTTTTTTTTTTTTTTTGGTTTTTCGAGACAGGGTTTCTCTGTGTAGCTTTGCACCTTTCCTGGAGCTCACTTGGTAGCCCAGGCTGGCCTCGAACTCACAGAGATCCGCCTGGCTCTGCCTCCCGAGTGCTGGGATTAAAGGCATGCGCCACCACCGCCCGGCTATAAAATCTTTATATCCATGGAATCATATTAAAAATAACATTAAGTACAGGCTTTTAAAGGAACCATAAAGTTCATATGTAGACTAAAAGGAATATGTCAAGAGAGAAGAGAAAATTGTGGGAAAATTTTTAAGACAAGTGTATAGTACTTTGTACAAGTGTATAGTACATTGCACTTTGATATAGTCCTCAATTTCCTGTAATTTTTTTTTTTCGGTTTTTCAAGACAGGGTTTCTCTGTGTAGCTCTGGTGGCTGTCCTGGATCTTGCTCTGTAGACCAGGCTAGCCTCGAACTCACAGAGATCCGCCTGCCTCTGCCTCTGCCTCCTGAGTGCTGGGATTAAAGGTGTGTGCCACCAGCGCCCGGCTAATTTCCTGTAAATTTTAACATATAGTAATAGCTACAAATTTGTCTTCTGTTATTATCTATAGCCCATTTGACTCTTGGAAGTTGGGAGTCTTTTCAGAGTAGGCAACAATTATGGATATTATTATGTGAAAAGTATTGGAAACAGATAAAATTGTATGGTAAATGTCAGATGGATTATGTTATCTCTTCCATGTAAAAGCAGCTACTTATTATATCATTTTAAGATATAATAAGTTTTAAGATACAAAACGTTTTTTATAATTTTTTGGCAATTGACATGAACATTAATCAAAGGAAAAAAAATTACTAGGAAGCCAGGGAGTGGAAGGATGGTTTAGTCAGTAAAGCACTTACTGTGTAGGCCCAAGGACCTGAGTTTAGATTCCGAGCACCCATACAAAAATCCAGCTATGGTTGTACATGCCTGTAATCCCAGAACTGAGAACATGGAGACAAGAAGATACTGGGGGGATTGCTGGCCATCCAATCTAGCCGAATTGGGGAGGTCCATATTTAGTCAGAGATCCTTTGTCAAAAAACAAGGAGAGGAGTGATTGAGAAAGATGCTAGCCTTTCCATACACATGCATCCACATGCATATACACATATATGAGCACATATGCAAACACTTGTGTACATATACATGAACACAAAGTTTTTGAATAAGTTAAATAGTAATAGGAAGGAAGATATAATTGATCTTGAACATCTTTTTTGCTTTGACTAAATAAAAAAGGCAAATGAAGAGGTGTAGTGCAATAATAAATGAGAAATACAGATGTCCAAGCAGATTTTGATTGAACTCCAATGAATCTTATTGGATTGGATAGCTAGAGACACTTTTGGTGGACAGGTACATAAGAGTGACAGTGGAATGCCTGGGTGATTATATCACTGTCAAGAAGGCACAATCAGAAAAGGAATGTGAAATAATTCTAATGTAATAATGATTTTACATGTGAATTTCAGCTTTACAAAATTAGAGAGCCAGGAGGTAGAAGTAGATCTACCTAGTTTCTTTTGTTTTATAATTACTACATTTCTTTATTTTGTATGTGTATATATGCATGAACATGTGCATGCCAGGGACATCTGTGGAAGTCAGTTTTCTCCTTTTACCATATGGGTCCTGGGTATTTAATTCAGGTCAGTGTGCTTGGTAGCAGGTACCTTTACCTGCTGAGGTATAAAACCAGTCTTTATATCTAGTTTTTCATTTTGATATACTAGAAAGTCAAATACATCGATATTATGTCTTAGCTTGTTTTCCTTTTTCAAGCACTGTTTGAATGCTTTCCTAACATTGCTTAACTCCTACCTACAAGGTTACATTCTACAGTTTCCTATTAAGAATAAAACTTAAGGTTACTGCTAGCACCAATAGGACACATCAAACTTAGATGCCCTTAACTCCTCTGACTTTCTCATAATGTAAGGAGTCTGTAAAATGTCTGAAGAATCTGTTTTCAGAATCCATTTGGGTGCATAAATTAATCTCTCAAAACTTAATTCAGTTACCTAGGTAATTATCAGTCACCCATTTTATGAATATTTGGTTCAATTGATCGTTATTACATTTTTCTATAGTTTCCTCATGTATACTAAACAATGAACTGGATTGTTGAGTGGTCTGTGAATTGGAGTATAAAATGCTAATAGCAAACAATACTCACAGATTCATGGGTATAGCTTGCTTACAATTGTACTTTACACTAATATACTCCTCCAGACTCACAGAAAATGGTTTAACTTCTAAAGCAAGGGCCTTCCAATACTTGGCACACAGTATGTGATCAATAAACCTTTGCTAAACAGCTGAGCGGTGGCGGCACATGCCTTTAATCCCAGCACTTGGGAGGCAGAGCCAGGTGGATCTCTGTGAGTTCAAGGCCAGCCTGGTCTACGGAGCAAGATCCAGGACAGGCACCAAAACTACACAGAGAAGCCCTGTCTCGAAAAACCAAAAAAAAAAAAAAAAAAAAAAAACTTTGCTAAACAAATACATGCTTTTGTAAAGAGGATCCCTGTTCTAGATTCACCCATATATGATCAAATCAAATCTTTTTGCTTTACCCCTAAGGTGAAAATTATAATCAGGTGTTCCCAGCTTACAAATATAACCTGTTCTACAATTCAGACAGGCAGTAATGAGTGAATGATTGTTCTCTGACTATTTATTTAAAAAAA
>CABHPP010107957.1:16472-27274 GCA_902168425.1 Peromyscus attwateri
AAAAAAATATTGATTTATGCAGCACTTGCTGTGGCTTCAGGTCAAATCTAGGCTCCAGAGATAGACATGGTATTAAACAAGACACAGAGTTCTGTTTACATAGACTCACCACACTGGTTCTTAGAAGTATAACTCTTAGAATTGTGTCTAACACATAGCATAGATCAATATTTGCCAAGCAATATTCTTAAAGAGTGGCCCTATTATTTTCAAGGATGTTCATTCCTTCAGAGCTCACAGCTTCTGGACTAACCAAAATTCGTGTGGAAGGACTAGGTAAGAAAGAACAATGCTTTAGATATATTCTCATTATAGTTCATTAATCTTCCTGGGCACCTTCTTCCAAAACAGAATCATCTTTCCACTTGCTTTTATCTTTGTCATGTGGCCATGGCAGGCTAAGGTCATGTGATCCTCAGCTAAAAATAATGAAGATATGATAATATCCTAATTCTCAGAGAGCACAGCATAACTTAGTAAATTAATGTTTGCACAGTGCTTAGAAATCCGAGGTTGAAAATTGCTAAGAGAAATGTACAGAACTATTATTGCCACTAAAATTATGATAGACAGTTTCTTCTGTACCAAAAAAGACTTCAGTGAATTGGTGTTTATATTGTAAAGCTGTATGCCACATTAAAAAATAAATAAATAAGATGTTCATTATTTGTCTAAATGTAAAACAAATAATGATCTGTCCTTTTATTATAATATGATTTAAAAAATTGCCAAGGAATCACTATTGGGGGAAGTAAATGACATTTAAGACCTGATGATTCACTAGTCTGGACAGATGGATGATTATATCTTGTTACATAAGTGACAGGTGGCACCCCCAAGTGTAACGGGTTCCAAAGTTCTGATTTTCACCTCTTCTTATTAGCTTGTTTGGCTTAGGGCAGTAACAGCTCACTCTGATCCTAAGTAAAAGGAGAATTAGTTGGTGGGAGGGTGAAGGTTTGGTTTTGGTTGTGTGGTGCTGTTGTTGACTCTTTAGTTAATCCCATTCATGCTTTAGCCTGACTAAAATGGCAAGCCACACATGTTCCATATCAAGAAGCTGTGATTTCAGAATAGGTCTGAGTGTACTCTTGCTAGAATATGAGTTCTGTACACAGCTTTCTATACCATCTAGAGTATTAAGGATCATCACTGTGCCATGCCTTCTCATATCCTTAGAGGATGGAGTTTAAGCTGCAAAATTTAAAGGAGAATAAATTAACACTATTTTATTCACTCAACAAATTTATAGTGAGCACCAACTCCCCATTCCATCTATTAAGAATGGGTCACAGTACTCATAATCTTTGAGGACTAAAACAAAGTATTTGGCTTCCATAGCCTCTATTTTAGTAGGGAAGAGAGAAGATAAATAATAAATATATAATTTTGTGGGGGTTTTATTGTTTGTTTTTTGTTTTTTGTTTTTTGTTTTTTGAGACAGGGTTTCTCTGTGTAGCTTTGCACCTTTCCTGGAACTCACTTGGTAGCCCAGGCTGGCCTCAAACTCACAGATTCGCAAAGAACAAATGTCATGAAAGAAACAAAATAAAGTCTTTAAGGGTGGAGATGGCAACCCTTTTAGATATGCTGGTAGAGTCAGCTGGTGGATCACAACATACTCTTACGGGAGGACTTCCTGTTTCAGATTTTAAGATGCTTTCATGATAGTTGTGATTTTAACAAAAAGCATACAAGATGTGAATGTTTTCAGTCAGGTATCACAGGACTCAGTGTCTTCTGACAGAACCTGACTACTCTGAATGTTATCGAGAGAGAATTCCACAAGACAGCTAGTGTTGTCAGAAAGTTTGAAGAGACCCACCCGGGGAGTCATATGCTACTGGGGAAATTGAGTCCTCACCTCAGGGTTCTTATTCTTGTTATTAAAAGAATTTAAGAATCGACTCAGGTGGAACTTGAGAACAATTTTATTAGTTTAAAAGAGAAACACCTTGGCAGGACAAAAAAAAGGGGGGGGGGAAGATGGAAAGAAACCCATGTTATTTGTAGCTACTGCATGGTGGAGTGGTGACAGGGCTGTAGCTTCAGAGAAAAAGAGAGAAGGAGTCCAGTGTGTCTGAGGAAGCATGCTCACCTAGACTGTGGCCAGTCTCTAAGAGAAAAAGAGAGAAAGAGTCCAGTGTGTCTGAGGAAGCTTGCTCACCTAGACTGTAGCCAGTCTCTAGAAGAAAAAGAGAGAAGGAGTCCAGTGTGTCTGAGGAAGCATGCTCACCTAGACTGTGGCCAGTCTCTAAGAGAAAAAGAGAGAAGGAGTCCAGTGTGTCTGAGGAAGCTTGCTCACCTAGACTGTGGCCAGTCTCTAGAAGAAAAAGAGAGAAAGAGTCCAGTGTGTCTGAGGAAGCATGCTCACCTAGACTGTGGCCAGTCTCTAGAAGAAAAAGAGAGAAAGAAATAAAAGAAAAGTTACTTTTCTGACTTAGAAAACACAGCTGTATTGTAGTAGCTCTCAGTACAGGGGAAGGGGTGGAGGGGAGCATAGAGTTTCTGGGAAGGAAAAGTACATTTATCTCATTAAAGAGATGATTATTCTTCCTATCTCCTTAGCATTATAAGGGTTGAACCATTCTTACGAGTGGTGGTGTCCTTGCCAGGTGATTGGTACTCTAGCCTTCCTGATAGGTACCCTGTTGATCATGTGATTAGTGAAAGACCCAGACACAGTTCCCCCAGAAATCCAAAAGAGCTGAGGGAAGAGATATCTTAAAAATGAGTCAGTTCCCCCTTCCTGGAGATGGTGAAGTCAAGTGTTTTCAAAAGAACAAAGGATGTCTGGTGGTAACCGATTAACCACGAGATGCCCCTCTCCGGAGATAACATGACCAGACCCCGGTGATGGGTTGTAAAACTCCTGACAGGGCAAACAGATAAGCTAAAATAAGACAAAGTCCAGGCCCGGGAAATACTGGACCAATCAAGGATGGACCCGTACTAACCCCCTCCCCTCTAAGAAATTTTATGGGTTTTGCCTATAAAAACTAACGTCCCCAAGAAAGAGTAACTCCTCCCTGCCTCACTGCGCTGAGGCCAGTGAATGCTTGAGATGAGTTCCCTGTCGTGCAACTTGTAACAAAGATAAACCTTGCTTTTGCATTCTGGTATGCTTGTCCTTGGTGGTCTCTCTGGGGGTCATGATCTGGGCACAACAATTAGCACTCTAGCCTTCCTGATAGGTACTCTGTTGATCATGTGATTAGCACTCTCGCCTTCCTGGTAGATACTCTGTTGATCATGTGATTGGCACTCTAGCCTTCCTGATAAGTACCCTGTTGATCATGTGATTAGCACTCTCGCCTTCCTGGTAGATACTCTGTTGATCATGTGATTGGCACTCTAGCCTTCCTGATAAGTACCCTGTTGATCATGTGATTAGCACTCTCGCCTTCCTGGTAGATACTCTGTTGATCATGTGATTGGCACTCTAACCTTCCTGATAGGTACCCTGTTGATCATGTGATTGGCACTCTAGCTTTCCTGATAGGTACCCTGTTGATCAGATGATTGACAGTGGAAAATGGATTAACTCTTTTTTTTTTTTTTTTTTTTTTTTTTTTTTTCGAGACAGGGTTTCTCTGTGTAGCTTTGCGCCTCTCCTGGAGCTCACTTGGTAGCCCAGGCTGGCCTCGAACTCACAGAGATCCGCCTGGCTCTGCCTCCCGAGTGCTGGGATTAAAGGCGTGCGCCACCAACGCCCGGCTGGATTAACTCTTAAAGGAAGGGACAATGGTATGTGATGGTTTAATCTTTAGAGATGGTCAGAATGTCTTGTCTTAATGAGCTTTAACATAGACCTGATCAAGACTACTGTAACATCCCCCTTTTGACATGCTAACCTTAAAACAGTTCGTGAGATGGGCTGAATAGGGAATAGGCACAGCCCTTTTCACCCTGAAAACCTAGAGGTCCAGTTCCAAAGCTGTTCAGCAGAAGACCCTGTGTCTGGACTGGGCTTTGCTCACCTCTCACATACAGCCTCCAGGCAGGGTGCTCATTTATCAGGAGATAAGAAGTCAAGGCTCCCTCTTGGCATTCCTGGTCTGAGAACCAAGGACATTTCCTGCTTCCTGCCAGGGACAATAAAGGAATTGTTCCCTTTGAGAGTCCCTGCCTCTAAACTGCTTAGCCAGTTTCTGTCTCCTGTCCTCATCATAGGCTCATACCCATGAGGGAGGCAGATGGAGGCCCTGTGGTAGTCTGGTCTTTCTTTTCAGCCTTCTCCACTGGTTAGCAACTGCTGAAGCCATCAGGACTATATGCTGTGCTATTGTAATTCTTAATTCCATTCTGTCTTGGAAATCTCTAATTTTCCTGAAGAACTGACATTTTTAATAGAACGGAAAACATCCTTGATTGATCCTGTGAAGTTGAAAAACTTAAATCGTAATTTTTTTCTTTTTCCTTTTGTTGAAAGTAGCTTTTTTCTCTCTCACATAATATATCCTGATTATGGTTTCTCCTCCCTCTACTTCTCCCAGTTTCTCCCCACCTCCTTCCATCTGGACCCACCCCCTATTTGTCTCACATTAGAAAACAAATAGGCTTCTAAGAGATAATAATATAATATAATAAGATAAAGCAAAATTTAATAGACCAGACTAGGACAAAACAAACAAACATGTAGATGCAGAGACCTGTTTGTTCACACACTCAGGAATCCCATAAAAACACTAAACTGGAAGCTATACTATATATGCAAAGGACCTGTAAGATAAAAGAGAAAAAAACATATAAGTATAGATAAAATAAAATAAAATTTAAAATTAAAAAAAAGATTAAAAAAAAAAAAGCCCTGACATGACATTATGAGACAGGGAACCTCTAATGATGCCATTGAGTTCATTTTCTGTTGGTCATCTACTGCTGGGCATGCAGCCTACCCTTATAGTTATTTATTTCTCCAGTAAGACTAAATTTTTCATTTGTAAGTGGCCATTAATTGGAGATAGCTTCTGGGGTAGGGATGGAGGCATGTGTCTCTTTCTCCTTTCAGCTCTAGGACCCCATCTGGTGCAGACCCATGCAGGCCTTGTGCATGCTGCCTCAGTCTCTGTGAGTTCATATGTGTGTCAGTCCGGTTGATTTAGAGGCCCTTGTTTCCTTAGTGTCCTCCATCCTCTCTGGCTCTTACAATCTTTCTGCCTCCTCTTCTGCAGGGTTCCCTGTTCCCTGAGGCGAGAGATTTGATGGAAGAAATAGTCCTTTAGGGCTGAGTTTTCCAAGGTCTCTCATTTTTTGTTTAATGGTCTGCCTGTGGGTCTCTGTTTTTATTCCTAGCTGCCTAAGGAGGAAACTTCTCTGATAATGGCTGAGCAAGGCACTGATCTATGAGTATAGCAGAATATCATTACTACTTTTTTTATTTTAAAGACCAGTATTATTTGGTTTTCCCCTAAGGACCTAGGCTATCTACTCTCAGGTTTTTGGTTACTCAAGCAGTGTCAAGTATGGGTTCCATTTTGTGGAGTGGATCTTAAGTGAAGTCATGTATTGGTAGGTTACTCCCACAGCTTTGTGCCACCAGCATATCTCACAGCCAAGACACCAATGTAGATCAAAGGGTTTGTGACTGGGTTGGTAGAAAAACTTAAATCTCAGTGTTAAAAACTATTGGTGTTCCTACCTCCTCCGTGGAGACTTCTGGCAAATTACTTGTATAACAATCAGATCTTAATTTTGTTGGAGTTTTAGAATGTTATGTAAATGCTAATTATAACATATGAACTATAGGAATAGTAGTGGTTTGAATAGGAATGACCCCCACAGACTCATGTGTTTGAATGATTGGCCCATAGGGAGTGGCACTATTAGGAAATGCCTTGTTGGAAGAAGTGTGTCACTCTGAGGGCAGGCTTTAAGGTCTTATATGCTCAAGCTAGGCTGAGTATGGCAGTCTCTCCCCACTGCTTGCAGATCAAGATGTAGAACTCTCAACTCCTTCTCCAGCACCATGTCTGCCTGCACACTGCCATGTCCTTCCATGATGGTAATGGACTAATAAGGCTCTGAACCCCAATTAAATGTTATTGTTTGTAAGAGTTGCCGTGGTCATGGTGTCTCTTCACAGCAATAGAAACCCTAACTAAGACAGGAACTATAGTTTCTGAGCATAATCATGAATTATTTCTTTAGCTTCTTTCATCTGTGAAAGATTATTTCAAGCCTTAGATTTGAAACCAGAATGCAGAACAGTATGGAAGAGTTTATGTGTGTCATGTCAATGGCATTTGTGAAGGAACCTGTCCACACTGTGTAGAGTCCTCTGCTGTTACAGTCATTCCTAAAAGACCATTTTTGTTTAGAGTATGTCACAAGCTGTCATGTAGAATATTAGACATGAGTATAGGAATGTATAGAAATGTTCTGATCTCTGAAGAGTAGCTACAAACCTATGAACAAAGTCATATAAACAATGTATTGCTCCTTGAAATTACAAACTTAAGTTATAAAAGTGCATGGATTTTGAAACAAAAATAGGTCTTTTTTTTAATGCTCAACTTGTCCAGTCTCCTCCTTCAAATCAGTGGTAGAAAGTGTAAGAGGAAAGGTGGGGGTGGCGGTAGGAGAGAGGAAGCAGAGGTGGGAGAAACAGAGAAACAGGAGTAAAGAACCAGCAGGCAAGGAAAGAGAAGAGATGAAATGCTTCTTAGAAACCCATGGATTTTCTATTTTTAAAAAAGATCAGTTTATCTCATACAATCTTGAAAGTTTGAAATTGACTGGTTTACTGTAAGAAGCATTTAGTAAATGCAATTTTTATTTTTAATAACTAAGGCTCAAATTTCATGTGCGATCTCACACCAGCCCTCCAATGTAATTAAGTTTATGGTTTTCTCAGGCACTTCAAAGACCCGTGATGTGCTGTTAACATTTTTTTTTCCTGGATAAGGAGTAGGACACCACAGCAGTCATGCTCCAGCTGGCTGCAGTCTCTCAGTAAAGCAGACGCCACCAAGTGATGCAAGGTACTGAATGTTTTGGTGTAATTTGTCTCAAAAGACTCAGGACAAAGAAGTCTGTTTTACCTGAAAGTCCAAAGTGATAAGATGCCAGTTCATGTGTTTGAATAAGAACAAATATAAAGCAAAGCCTGAGTCTGCAGGCTGAGGAGGGCATTTGAACTGCACAGGTATTGCTGAGGGCTCCGTGCGGCATTACAGCAGGAATGTATGCACTGGAGATTATAGTCTGGGAGCTCTTAAGGCAAATTGATGTCCCATGATTTCTTCTAACATCACACACACATACACTCACAAGTAGAGACTGCAGGTGCTCCTTTTTTATTGCGTGATGTAAAGAGAAAATGTAAAATGGACAAGCTTTCCACAATCATGTTCTCTTCATCAAGCTGTTATTGTTATTTTAGTGAGTCCACTAAAAAGAATTATCTAGAGCTTCTTGTCTTTGCTTCTTTGTGTACTTGATGAATATGATTACCATTTTACCTCCTGTATTTAAACCCCTCTGCCTAATCCCACATTCTGCCTAAAAGCCATGTCTGTGAGAGCTTGTCCCCCTTCCTGTGATAGATTTTAGAGATATGACTGCATTTAAGCAGGTGCAGCCAATGCATTTTGGGTTACTTTCACTGACTTGTGCAAGTACAAAATGCCCAACATAATTAAACTAAGATTAATAGAGACTATTAGTAAAATAAATTTGTTTTATGAATGAAAATCCCATATTAATTCAGCATAGCCTGTTTTTTGATAAATGCACTATATTCACTTCTGTAGCACATCATTATATGCCTAGGAAGCAAATAAACATTTGTCAGAATCCCTTCCAGAATTTTCTGTTAACCATCTTCTAATTTTTTCATGTGGCCTGCAAAGGGAATCAGATTTTACTTTTAAATGGAACAAAAGATTGGCCTAGTATCACAAGGCCCAGTGATTTTCAGGATCACAAGAAATTTTTGCTTAATTTTCTTCTGGAATTGTTCTTAGTTCTATCTTTTCTTCACTTTAGAATTTAAAGCATCCTATTCAAAATGGCCACCATAGAGGGGAGGAGGGAGCGAAGGAAAATAATAAAGAACAGTAGCACCCGAGTTGATGCTGTATAAATAAGCACATTTGCTGTGTCTCTCTTCTGCAGTTTTTATGTCCTACTGATGAGAGAACTGGTTTGAGATGTAAATTGCTTCCCTTTGATTGAACCAGGGAGGAGATGTCATGTAACTCATCTCATCAGCATAGAGCATTGTGAGCCTTTGGTGAATTACAGGATAACAGAGCTAGGAAGAATCCCTTAACCTCCTTCTGCGGCTCTGTTCCAGTGTTTAATAACCACCAAAGGGAAGGTCTTTCCCTCCACTTACCTGACTGCCTTCATCATTTTACCTCATCTATTCCTATCCTGTCCTTAAATAATTTTTAAAAGATCACTGGAAAGTACCACTGGTTTATTTGCTGTAAATAATGTGCAAATGAAAATTAGGTTGTGAGGAGGGGTTTTGTTGCTGCTGTTAATTTGTTTTGGGTAGAGATCACTTAAAAGATTGCTTTGGAAAAATGAGAAAAGTGATGGAGAAATGATTTTCTGGAAGTATTTACCATGGTGTCTAGCTCATCTGGGTTTAAGAAAAGCCTATAGGATAGCTGCAAAGAAACCAGGCTCTCAGCACGGTGGGCAGGTTGGAGAAGAGGGTCAGGGAGGAATTCCTTCTGACATTCTCCACATTCTGTGCTGTGTGAAAGACTATGAAAGAAGAATCAGCAAAGGAGACTTAGAACAAAAGAACTAGAAATGAGCCTGCAGTCTAGCTGCCCAGGGAGCGCTCAGCAAGCCAGGGACTTTTTTTTTTTTTGTATATAAGAAATTCAGGGTGGATATCACAGCCCTATCAGGACAGCAAAGCCTTTTCTTCCTCCCTTCCTATTAAATCTACATTTTGAAGGTGGATGGTGCTGACTCATAAATTAAATTGGAGTAATACATACAGTGTATATATATTTCTGTCACTTTGTCTCAAATTAAACACGAACCTTCTCCCCTGACAAGATGATAGAAAAGTTAATTGCTCGCCCTGGCTTTAAATTGGAATTTGAATTTGCAAAATGCTAAAGGTTTATGAGATCTAAATCATGAGGAGCTTAAATTACATTCCTGTGATAAAATATTAATAAATCAATTAAAACATAAGCCGAGTATAATATTACTTTTTTTGTGTGGGAACCTTGAACACAATAATTCATTAGGGTGTAGTGCAGTAACAATTATTGTATCTTTTTTTAATTTTCTTTTTATTAGTTTTTTTTGATAAATACATCATCAGATAACATTCCACATGGTAGATTATCATCCCCATGCAGCATCTAGAAATCGCTGTACCCCTAAACAAGAGCTATGCTCTAAATTATCTGCTGTTAGTTATCCTTGTTAGCATCAGCTGCTTCTTTTACTGAAGGGGTATTTTCCTCTTGGGAACATCTGTTCAATGCCAGCTCTACCATTTTGCAGTTTCTTAATCTCTCCTCTAAAAAATGGGCATAATCATCACAATACTACCTCAGCACTGGCATGTAGAAGCAATCAGACAATGCATATGTCAGTCTTTTGCACATGGTAGAGCTCCAGCTAATGTTAATTATTATTATTATTATTATTATAGATTAGGAAATTTGTATCTCCAGAAGGGCTCTTAGACATCACTTAGCAAGCAAACCCCTCATTTAAATATGATGGATCAAAAATCCAGAGAGGTTAAGTCATTTGGATAAGACCACACAGCTAGACAGGGCAATTGCAGGAACTAAAATCAAGACTCAAAACTCTTAACTCTGGGTGTTTCACAGGTCGTATTCCAGTGCTCACCTCTAATACTAGAAAGCTTGCAACAAGGTTCATGTGCCATTCTATCTACACTGGTTTCCCTTTGAAACCTTGTGTGGTGTAGGGTGTGTGTGCATGTTTAGATTTTATTTTATCTATTTTGTTTTTGGACTGACTAAACATTAGTCATTTTAGGCATAATTTTCTAAGGGGCCTGGTGGGACAAGCATGTATTCCCCCAGCTGACAGGAAGGGGCTCATTTAGCTAAGGAGAAAATGCCTTCTCCTGCTGCTCCTCAAATGAAGACTCAGCAGTCACCTTCCTTTCCTACAGGCTTCCGGAGGAGGCCAGGGAAGAGAGGAGGTCTTTGTCTTTAAGTAATTCTCTCATGTAGTGATGGACAAAAACTCAAGAACCCTGAGTTTATCTCACTACAGCCGTGCTGCTCTCTAGCCCCCGCTTGGCTTTTCTGTCTCTCCCTTGTGTCCCAGGATTCTCTGTGGCTTGCTTTTTATTTATTACGAAAATAAAGAGAACTGTTGGTATAATACTGATTAGATCTACCTCAAATAATAGTCTTTCCCCCAACCTGTGATAGTAGGGAAACTCATGCTCAAAAGGCTGTCAGTCAATCAGAGAATGAGTCTGAGTATGACTGTGTTTGTTCTGCTGGCCAGGGATAGGCCAGCCTGACAGTGTTTTCATTCCATTTTGTTTTCTCTAGCTTTTTCCAGTAGCAATAACAAGATCAACATATGCCAGTGTTTTGAAGATGTATATTAGAAATGTGAGATGTTCATGGATGATAAAGCATTATATAAGCTCTATGTAAAAGCAATCTCTGATATTCTTCAAAGGTGCTCAAGCAGAGTGGGAGGTTCTGTGAAGTCCATAGCATCCACATAGGTGGTTATTCCTCAATGGTGGTATGGTTTTATAGAATGAATATTCAGTGCATTATAGTCAGAGAAGGTATGGTCTCTCTCAGGAAGTTTTAAGACTAGGA
>CABHPP010107958.1:3463-26283 GCA_902168425.1 Peromyscus attwateri
CTCTCTCTCTCTCTCTCTCTCTCTCTCTCTCTCTCTCTCTCTCTCTCCTCAATAAATAAATAAACAAGCAAATAAATAAATAAAATGCAAAATCAAAATAAAAAATCAGGAAGAAAGAGAGTGGAAGAGTCACAGACAAAATAAGATAAAAACCCATGGAAGCTTAATGACGAGGGCCTGAGTTCGATACTCTCCCTATTACTTTGATATATACTTGAAGCTTTGCACAAAACAAAGCCTCTGACATCAGAAAACAGGGGTGTTGTGCCATAATGAAGCCTAGAACCACAACAGCCCTGTGGAGGTGAAATACAGAAACCTAGCTAGTCTGGCCTGAAGTCCCTGTTCCTACAGTGGTGGCCCTGGCAACCCCACAGCAGGGGTGTTGCCAACCCAGGGTTCTATGGAAGCTTTAAGGAGAGACCTGGTGCTGGACTGGGGCCTGCCTTCAGTCATTTGATAGTCCCACATGCAAAGCTTTTTGCATACATAGCTTCTAAAGGCAGAACTCAGGCTGCCCTGATAAGACCTCAGTTCCTAGGACTGCTGAAGACAGAAAGACCATTTGTTAGCTCTCCTCCTCAGAAGTGAACAGTTTTGGTGGTATGCCTTGGGCCCTGGGTTGGACAATATAACTGTCACAAGGTCTTCTAACCTAGTCATTTGTCTTCTGCTGTAGCTTCCCCAGCTTCCCTCTCTGGGGTCAGGCACACTCAGAGGCCTGCCAAACTTTCCCATTTCCTTCAGTGGATCTATGTTCTCCAGACCATCTCTTCAGCCTCTTTGTGGCTTTAGAGGATAAAAAGACAGATCCCATTCTTCCTCAAGAAGGAAGATCTTATGAACCCTTCCAAGGACACAGATTTCCAGAGGCTAGGAGGAGTGTGTGGGGTTTTAGGATGACTGTGCTTTTAGCTGCCCACTATGACATCATCATTAAAGCTAAGGGAGATATGGTTACATAGACGAGAGAAATTGAGGGTGGCTGGTAGCTTTTAGCATAGCTACCTTGGTTTGGTGACTGAACCTCCAGGACACCTGTTGCTCACCTCTGGTGCTGTTGCTGTTGGTATAGGTGAAGATGCTTGCGTGGGTGCTATCCTCATAGTGGTCCAGTATCTCTCCTCCTGTAAGCCTTTGGGTCATGGCTATGGAAAACACTGTCCTTGGAACCTGCCAGAGTTGGCACATTGCCTGTGGGGTTACAGAACTTTATATCAGCCTGCAGGATCAGCCCAGGCCTCCTTACCTTAAGGGCTCCCAAACACTTCACCATCTGATCTCTTAATTGAGCCCAGGACTTAGATCACCCCATCCTACCCTCACTTCCCTGTTCCTGAGTTCAACCCACAGGGGTGGCTCAGGGCCATTTGCCCACAGTGGAACCTGCATAATACACACCCCCACCCCTTCCACCCCTGGCTTGCAGTAGAGCTTGTGGGAGTCACTATAGCTCTTGCTTGTGATTACATGTTTTCCATCTCTTTCTACTGCTGTAGGTCAGACAGGCCCTAGGATGGGATTTGTGGACCAGAGTGTTGAGTAGCGAAGCAGCTCAAAGTTCCAGTCTACTTCCCTTTTCTGGCTTTGCTGAAAGCCCCTGGAAACCTTTCAGGCAGAGATCTTGAAAAGGACTGTGTTGCAGGACAGTTTTTTTTTTAATTGGGCCTTGTGTCACAGTGTGTGTTAGCAGGACTGCTCCCGTGGGAAAGAAAATAGGCACTGATTGTGCATCTCTCTTTCAGCTTCAGCCCTCTTCCTCCACCTCTACCAGCTGCAGCTCTTACAATCACCAAGGGCCCATGTAGGTCTTCCCAAAAGTTTGGCACAGCACTGGAAAGTGCCTACATGGTACCTTTATCTTGCCTGTTCAAATGCACAACATGTCCTTGGATTATACCTGATTGCTACCTGCTTCTTGACAGTGTCTAGACAGGGTGCCTCACTGTCCTCCTTTGCTCACAGCAGTGTGGCTGCTGACTCCACAATTAGCAGGAGCCACTAATTCCTTGAACATGGCCAGTTCCAAGCAAAGACTCCTGATTTCCTGCTATGGCCCCCTCAGGAAACACATCCACTCTTAAGGGTTCTACCAGCTCCTTTCTACTTGGTCCTGAAATCTAGCTGCCTTGGGGTTGGCTTCTTGAGCTCAGTAAAGTCACATGGACTGATGGAATTAATGTCTCCAACTTCTGTGCTATCATTCTTCAGTACTCCTGGCTCCAAGCTTAAGGCTGGAGCCAGGTAGAACCTTAATTACCCATCCCAAGAATGGCTCTTGGAATTAATTGATGCACTCTGTGTCAGGACCAAGCTAGGGGCTCTGTGTGGAACTTAATCTTGGTCACAGCCTTGCCCAGGTGCAGTCTAGAGACCGTACGTCTGCACAAAACTCACACATGTATGTTCATAGCAGCACTCTCCAGATGAGACTCAAAGAGAGAAACAACTCAAAAGTCTATGAAAAAAATGAGTAAATGAGTCAAGTGTGATCTATTCACATAAAGGAATATCATCCATCCATCACAAGGAATGAAGTGGGTTTTGTGCTACAAAGTGAATGAATCTTGAAATAGTACGATAAACAAAAGAAGGCAGACACAAAAAGCCACATAGATTCTAGGATGGCAAATAAAATGGCAAATCCACTGAAACAGAAAATAGGTAAGTTATTGCCAGGTCATGGGAGGAGGAGAAATGGGAGTAATTCTTTTTTTTTTTTTAAACACTTAATCTTTATTTCTAAATTCCTTGGGAGGGGGTAACAAAATTGATGTTATCTTTTCAATTGAAGGGCATTTGTGATACAGGATTTTGAAAAACATTCATTTATATTATTGACAAATTTATTAGGAAGCCCTGAATGTATGTGCCAAGTTCTAACCACTTAAGAGGTTCATGGAAAGTTACCTTAACAGCTACTCTGCATGTTTTGATTTTGGTTAGTCATGATAAATCTTTTATTAAGAATTTAAAAAGTTTTTAGTAGTATGTATTGATTTTCATATTAGAGGAGTTAGGTATACTAGTTCCACATGGGCACTGCTCAAATGCAACCTCCTTTGTCCACCCCTCTCCTTTTAAAGATTTATATTTTTATTTTTCCCCAAAATACTATTTTTATTAATTATTTGGGAATTCCATACAATGTGCTCCATCACACCCAATTCCCATTCCTCTCAGGTCCACCCTCCCACCCTTGCACCCCCCCCCCACAAAAATACCCCCACCAAGTCCAATTTGTGTTGCCCATATACTCACTGGAGCATAGTCAAACTCTCAGTGGCCAGCCCCTTATAGAAAACTAAGTCCCCTCTGTCCCCCCAACCCCTGCTGGAAGCCATCAGCTGTGAAGAGCTACACATCAGCATCTTTATTACAGTTTTTAATAATTCTCTTCAATGGCTTCTGTCTGGATTGTTTCTCTTTTTGTTTTTTTTAGGAGAGGATAGGTTGTCACAGAAGCCTTCAGTGTCTGTCATTCTCAGTCATGAATCTGTAGTCATTAGAACCACTGCAAAAGAAACTTCCTTGCCCATAGCTGCCAGCAGCAGCACAGATCATGGAAATCAACATGACCTCCAGCAGCAGCATGGGACCATAGAGGTTAACATGGTCTCCAGCGGCAGCCTGAATTACAGACATCAACATGGTTTCAAGTGAAAGCATGGATCACTGATCACAGACCCAGGTTCCATACCAAGCACCCACATCGTGGCACAGAACTGTTTGTAACTCTACTTCCAGGGGATTCAATGCCCTTCTCTGGCCTCTGTGGGCTCTGTATGCATGTGGTGCACAGACACTTGCAAGCAAAACACTCATACACATAAAATAAAACTAATTTTTAAAAAATGTTAAATTAAATTTATTTGTTTGTTTGTTTATGTGTAGGGAGGGTACATGCCATGGCATGTGTGTGGAGGACAAGAGGACAACTTGTGGGAGTCGGTTCTCTCCTTCTACCATGTGTATCTCAGGGATAGTTAGGCTTGGTGGCCTGAGATCCATGTGGATATACATAGTCTGTGCCACTGCCTGACGCCTTGCTGATGTTCCCAAGGATTTGCTGCCTCAGGGCACCATGCTGATGTGAGTGGCATGTGTAACCACCTGAGGCCATGTTGAGGTATGTGGCCAGTGCAGCCGCTGAGTGCCATGATGTGGGTCAGTGATCTTGATAAGGTGTGGTTGTGGGAGAGCTAGTCCCATTCCATTTGGGCAGAGATCTCCTCAGCTGATGGCTTCTGGTGGGGAAGCAGATGAAGAAAGACTCATCCTCCCTTGGGGGGCTGGCCACTAGGAATTTGACCATGCTCCAGTGAATAAATGGACAACACAAAATGGACTTGTTTTTTGTTTTGTTTTGTTTTGGGGGGGAGGTTACAAGGGAGGGGGAAGACATGGGAAGACGAGAAAGTGATCGCAATCAGGGAGCATGATGTGAGATTCCCAAATAACCAATACATTTTTTTTTAAAGGGAGGAAATTCTGATACATGCAGCAACATGAATGGTCCTGAGGACATGAAGCCCTGTGAAATGAAACAGCCACAAAAAGACAAATACACGAATTCTAGGAGGTCCCTAGAGTAGCCAGATTTATAGCAGGTAGGCTGGTGATTGGTAGGAGCTAGGGGACAGGGCAGTTGAGAGTTGGTGTTTCATTAGTGCAGCCTTTTAGTTGTCTGGAGTTGGAGGTACTGACATCTGCCCAGCAAGAGTCATGCTTGGTCTCATTGGACTTTCCATTAAAAAATGGCTAGGATGGTAGACTTTTTATGTGTTTTATTACTATTTTAGAGATGTCAAAGGCAAAGGTCGAATAATTCTTTGTATTGTAGCTGGTCTTCTAGATGGAGCTGAGAGCTGAATAAAGATGAGAGGCATCCAGTAGAAGTGCTGATAAAATCAGTCTTGTGGAGTCACTTAGGAATGATCAGAAAATAACAATGACAATGGCCATCCAACTCTCCAACTCGGAGAGCATGCTAGATGCCACCACATAGCTCTCTCATCTTATCTTTCAATTGATTGTTCCTTTAGGTTAGGACCCAGCAATATCCCCCTGAAGGTCGACCTTTTGGAGACTTGTGAACTTGTGGTCCCTGATCTGTGGCCTCCTCTCTGGATCACACCAGGCAGTTGTGTGTGGCTGCCCTGAGGTTTCATAAACTTTGGTTGAGTTTCTCCCAGGACCCCTCAAATTGACTCTCCATTCTGGCTGTGAACATCCAGGGCTGCCATATTGTTGGGAAGTGGCTGGTCCAGGGGGGTCTTTGTCCTCTAGCTAAATCAACTGTTGGTTGTTACCTATAAAGTCTCTGACCTGCTGGATAGAATTAAAAACTGAATGAAAATGGCAGGAAGCCCTCCTTGTGAAGATGAAGTGCTATATAAATGTAGAGGAGTTTGGTGTTTGGGAGAGATTCCATCCTTGCTTGAGATCCAGAGCAAGCCCTCTGCTTGCCCTGACTGCTCTTGTCCGATATTACACAGATGACATCTCACAGTAGTGCCCCCAAATTCTGTGGAAGGAGTATAGGGGTAGGAGGGGAAGAGGAGGTAGAGTAAGGCAGTGAGTTCTAAGTCTTAGGGTTCTTGCATGATAGGGTGCTAATTGATGATTAGGGCTAAGAGAAGATCAGGTCTCAATTTAGCTTAAAGCTGATTACTGCCTTAGAAAGTCCCCAAACATGTGCAAGAGCATGCGAGCTCCCTAGCTCTAGTGAAAGCTCCCTGGGGCTCCATCAAAATAGTGGGTGGAAGGAGAGGGGCCTTGGAAAGGGAGATGAAGAGCAAAGGTGGGGAGAAAATGGGAGTGTAGAGGAACAGAGCAATGGTAGAGATGGAATGAGAAAGAACTTGAGTGTCAGCATCCTCTGCTCTGCCCCACCCCAGCATCCTCTGCCACCCTGGTGCCAGCTGGTGTCCTGGAAGCCTAGAAGATTAAATGTCACACTTGTCTTTAATCTATTTCTAAATGACTCTACAAATGAGAGCTTATTAGGAGTTCTGGGGACTGCCTGTCACCTCCATTCAGCTCTCAACTCCATCTAGTAGGTCAGGGACTTTATCAGCAACAGCCAGTGGCTGAATTTGCTAGAGAATAAGGAACCATTTGGTAATTTCCTTTGACATTTTCAAAATTATGGCAAAATATATACAAAATGTTAGCTGCTGTGCTCATTGTTTTTCCTTTTTTTGTGGGAAAAAATAATTGCAATTTTTTGAAAAATTCTTCTTTCATACATTACATCTAACCACAGTTTTCCCTCCCTCTACTCCTCCCAGCCCCCCCTTCACCTCTCCTCTGTCCCAGATCCACTCCTCTACTTCCCTTCAGAAAAGAGCAGGCTACTAGTTCCATAAATCTACCATTCTATGAAATGAGGGTTACCAACAAGGAATCTGACTGGGTACAATGGTAACAGTGTAAGAGTGAGAAACATCGAGTGCTAATTAATATCTCCCAAGGAGATGTCATAGATTGGAGCCCTTATGGCTTCCTTCGAGGAAAATATTCTCACTTGGAGTTAAGATAGAAGAGGTGTTGTGAGTAGCCGTCTAGTCATCCTTGTTCCACAACTAGTATTCTATGAGTGGGTACATACCATGTTTGTCTTTCTGAGTCTGGGTTACCTCACTCAGGATGATTTTTTCTAGATCCATCCATTTGCCTGCAAACCTCATGATGTCATTGTTTTTCTCTGCTGAGTAGTATTCCACTGTGTATATGTAGAAACACATGAACTGTGAACCAATGGCTGAGGGGCCCCCAACTGGATCAGGCCCTCTGAATGGGTGAGACAGTCGATTGGCTTGATCTGTTTGGGAGGCATCCAGGCAGTTGGACCGGGTCCTGTGCTCAGTGTATGAATTGACTGTTTGAAACCTGGGGCTTAGCAAAGACCCTTGGCTCAGCCTGGGAGGAGGGGACTAGACCTGCCTGGGCTGAGTCCACCAGGTTGATCTCAATCCTCGGGGGAGTCTTTGCCCTGGAGGAGATGGAAATGGGGGGGTGGGCCGGGGGGAGGGGGGCGGGACGGGGGAATCCATGGCTGATATGTAAAGTTGAATTATATTGTAAAATAAAATAAAATAAATTAAAAAAATTCACAATAATAAAAATAAAATATTAATGCTAAAAAAAAGATAGAAGAGGTATAATTTGAATGGAACTGTAGAAATCAGTGCTTCTGTTAATGAACCTATCCAATGGCATGGAGTTGGAATGTCAAGTCCTCCCCTGCAATTTGGCATTTCAACCAGACTAACTTGTGGAAATTGGCAAGTGCCTTCCACCCTCTTAAGGCATGGGAAGGAAAATTAAACATTAAGGATGATTAGTATACTCAGTTTTTTAGGCTAAATCAAAGCCATCCTTTTATGGCATGTGTACCATTACCTTATTTTCTACTAAAGAGGTCTGTACAATGGTACCCTAATAATTACAGCATTGCTTGTGAAAGCTATCACTTCATACCTGTGTTAATTCTAGTATGTCTTTAAACTTAACCTCTTAAAGCTTGTACATTCTTAGAGCAAAGCCAGCAATCTGGATACCAGTGAGGTTACTTAGGCCATGGCAAGACTCTCCTGTGATGATCCTGGTACAGAAGCTCACTGAAAGAATATTAAAAAGGACACATCGAATGGTCAGACTGGTTATTGCAGTTATTATTGGAATTATTGCATTGACGGATACTGCTGCAACAGCTGGAGTGGCCCTTCAGAAAGAAATTCAAACTGCTGAGTTCATCAGAGACTGACATAAACACTCTAACAAACTTTGGACTGAACAAAACAGGATAAATAAGGAGATAGTTAATGAGTTAGCTGATTTAAGACAAACTTATATTGTTGAGAGATCAGTTAGAAATATTAAAGGAGCAGATAAAATTAAAATGCGAATGGAACATTACATCTTATTGTATTACACCTTTAAAATTTAATGAAAGCAAGTATGACTGGGAAAGGATTAAGATGCATTTGATGGGTCACCCTAATTCTTCTCAAATGTTTTATGATTTACAACAGAAAATTAAGGAAATCTTTGCAAAAAAGTTACCTGATAAGACAGAAACAGATATCATGAAAGGCCTTGCAGATACTATAACCTCATTTAACCCTATGAATCATTTCAATAGATTTATTATTTTAGCATGTGTTACTCTTGTGCTAGCAATAGTAACCTTACTGGCTTTAAAATGTGTTTTGGTTTACTTACATAAGATTGTAAAACAGAAAGAGAGGGAAAAAGCTGTATATGCTGTGAGGCTACATAACCTCCAAAATAATTAATTCTTATATAAAAGAAAGGGGGATCTGATGGAAGAATTCCCACTGAGCTACACCTGGACCTAGCCTCAATCCACCTTTTGTTTCTCCGTTACCTTTTCTTTCCCTTGTTGTCCTCTGTGAATTTTGACTGAGAGTTTCCCAAGGGTACAAAGCCTATGCAAAACTTGGTTGGGAAAATCCAGCACACTGTGATGTTCCTTAACCAAGAATTTGCATTTGGCATTGTCCCTTTGAAAGCTTAATCAGGATGTTTTGGGAATGTGGAGATCAACTTGCTAAAAGTGTAAATTCGGAGAACAATAAAAATACCCTTGACTAAGGGAAGGTGTCTCAGTCCCTTGAGAGGCTGATTCCTCCTGAAGCTGGAAGGTTAAAGACATCCTTAAAATGCACTATGTCACCGGGCGGTGGTGGCGCACGCCTTTAATCCCAGCACTTGGGAGGCAGAGCCAGGCGGATCTCTGTGAGTTCGAGGCCAGCCTGGGCTACCAAGTGAG
Organism: Peromyscus attwateri; assembly: GCA_902168425.1. Taxonomy (NCBI): domain Eukaryota; kingdom Metazoa; phylum Chordata; class Mammalia; order Rodentia; family Cricetidae; genus Peromyscus; species Peromyscus attwateri. The sequence goes on from CABHPP010107958.1 coordinate 12,264, forward strand.
TTCCAGGAAAGGCGCAAAGCTACACAGAGAAACCCTGTCTCGAAAAGCCAAAAAAAAAAAAAAAAAAAAAAAAAAAAAAAAAAAAAAAGAAAGAAAAGAAAAATGCACTATGTCTTTTTCCCACAGACCTGTGTGAACACACACCCGTTCTACAACACTTGGCGCCCATTTGAGGCTTGAAGAAGAACAGCGGATCCTGACACTTTGAAGGACTGGAGGAAATTTTGCTTTCAGGGTAAGAGGACTCTAGGATTAGCCTGGTCATGGGAAACTTCCCATCTCAGGAGCAATGGTATTTGCAGTTATTAAAATGCCTGTTAAAAGAACGGAGTGAAAGTGAAGGAAAAACAGCTTACAGAGCTTTTGGTATTAATTAAACAGCATTGCCATTGGTTTCAGGCAACTCCTCATGTGCAGTTGAAACTGATGGTATGGAAACAAGTGTTGAGAGCTTTGAGGAGAGCTCATCAGAGAAGAGAGCCCATACCATTAAAAATTTGGTCTTTCTGTAATTTAATTTCAAATGCTCTAGAGCAGAGCGAGGAAAGGCTGAAAGCTGGTTCTGAAGTAGAACAGGAAAGTAAAAAGAAAGACACTCAGCCTAGAAATTGTCAGTCAGCAGAGGAGAATATTCCTTCACAGATAGATAGGAATACTGTTTCAGAGGACAGTAAACGCGAGGAAAGCCAGGACACTGGAGATAACTCTCCTCCTTCTTCATCAGATGAAACAGATTTAGAAATAAGAAAGGCTGAAAGGTTAACTGCACGTTTAAAAATACAAGAGCTGCTGAGACAAAAAAGGAAACTTCCCAAAAGGGAAAAGGGAAAGAAAGAAGGTAAAAAAGGAAATCTTCCCAGTAGTAAGAAGGGAAGGAGAAAGAATTAAGAAGGAAAATTTTCCAATAGAAAATGGGGAAAGAAAAGGAATTTTCTTTTTCTTTTTTTTTTTTTTTTTTTTTTTTGGTTTTTCGAGACAGGGTTTCTCTGTGTAGCTTTGCGCCTTTCCTGGAGCTCACTTGGTAGCCCAGGCTGGCCTCGAACTCACAAAGATCCACCTGCCTCTGCCTCCCGAGTGCTGGGATTAAAGGCGTGCGCCACCAACGCCCGGCGAAAAGGAATTTTCTTGATAAAAGGGAAATGCTTAATTTAGCTATCTAAATATATCCCTATATGATCTTGAAAACATACCTAACATATCTACAAATGTGATTTGTTATAAATGACTAACTACTAACTTGTGTTTCTTGATTATCCTAAATAGTTTATAATGATAGTTTTCAAAAACTAGAATTTTACCTTACATTTTAAAATGAACTGCATAGGTACAATACCTTAAACAAGAGTAGAAACATATATACAGTGTAAGAAAAATAACCTTATATTTATATCAATATACTATATTCCCCTAAATGATAACAAACATTGATAACCCTCCAAATAACCAAAAGCCTCCAACACCCTTCTTGGGAACGTGGGCGGTGTGTTCTGACTGCTTCCTGTTGTCTGTGGGTGAAAACATCTTTAAGGGTTGCTGAAAAAGAATTGAGATAATGGCCAAGTCCTGGGAAGACTAGCTATAACCTTTGTTGATAGATATCACCTGTTAATGTTCAGGAGGTCTCCCTTGATCAAACCTGATCCATATTAACCTGGAATGAATCTACAGCCTCTTATTTCCTGTGGAAACAAAAGCAAAACCTCTTCTCCAAAGCATTTTTTACTTCCATTTGACAAATACAACTTTTGACTTCTTTTTTAAAGTTAAGATAGCCCTAAAGTATCTAGGTTTGTTCAATTCTACAGTCCTGCTCACAATCCCATGTCTCCCAGCAGCTGTCTCTTGCCCATCATCCATCAAAAAATTCAAAACCAACACATTAACATACAGGATGCAGACTCCCTGTGTATTTCCCACCTCTACATGGCTTATTATTTTTTTAACATTTCACTTCTCTCTTTAAAGACTATTATTTTTAAACTATTTCTTTCTTTCTATGACTGTCCACACCCGTTTTCTTTCTTTCTTAAGCCTATGCACATTGTAAAGCACACTGGAACCTGTTTACAGGTTTTACTGTCTGGATCTCTTTTACTGCATATCTTTTAGCCTTTTTTGTCTGCATGAACAAAAAACTGCTAAGCACTGAGGCTAGGACCTCTGCTTGGCTTTGGTGGCTGGCTCGACCCACTTCTCGGGTCAGGAAAGCCAAGCTTAAAGCTCATGGCCCGGTTGGAGGTTCCTGATCGAGAACTGAATTAAACCTTCCTAGAGCTCTAGAATTCTGATGCTTGTTTTATGGCAAGCGTTTTTTTTTTACTTAGAACAGAAAAAGGTACAGTTTCTCCCCCTGTCAGTTGATCAACTCGGCACCCAAGGGATACCCATTGAAGATGCCATCTTGGGCCCAGCCTAAGGGGAAGGAATTCTGTCCTTAGAGGATGTCTCCTTGGTAGTTCCCTGAAGTCATGTTGTTTGGGAAGATGCTTCAGTTGAGAGAGAGGCTTTGTTTTTCTGTTGGGGTCAGTGCTTGAGGTAGTTGGACTCATTAAGACCCATGAAACAAGAGACTGCAAAATCATCAACAATAAAACATATCAGCCAGGGTGGAAGAAAGATTGCCTTATCTTTCTATGCCTTCAGAGAAAATTATGTTACAAAATCATTGTTAAAAGAAGACATGATGCCGGGCAGTGGTAGTGCACATGCCTTTAATCCCAGCACTCGGGAGGCAGAGCCAAGAGGATCTCTGTGAGTTCGAGGCCAGCCTGGTCTACAGAGTGAGTTCCAGGACAGGCACCAAAACAACACAGTAGCTAGAGTTTTTCTGGTCCTGCCTGGCCCACAGTCAGGACAAATCTCTCTAACCCACCAGTCCCGCAGCAGCTCAGACCCCACCAAGTAAACACACAGAGACTTATATTGCTTACAGAATGTATGGCCGTGGCAGGCTTCTAACTATCTAGTGCTTACATCTTAAATTAATCCATTTCTATAAATCTATACCTTGCCACATGGCTTGTGGCTTACCGGCATCCTCACATGCTGCTTGTCATGGTAGTGGCTGGCAGTGTCTCTGCCTCAGCCTTCCACTTCCCAGAATTCTTCTCCTCCTTGTCCCGCCTATACTTCCTGCCTGGCCACTGGCCAATCAGTGTTTTATTTATTGACCAATCAGAGCAATTTGACATACAGACCATCCCACAGCACAACACAGAGAAACTCTGTCTCGAAAAACAAAACAAAACAAAAAACAAAAAAAAAGAAAGAAAGAAAAAAATACATGATCAGAGAGTAGGCAGTTAAAATGGGGGTAGGATACTGGACATAAGACAAGAAGAAAATATAATAACAACAGTAATAGCATTTTGTGGGTTTTTGCTATTTTTTATGGAATTTGTCAAGTTCCTAATTTGTGCAGTTTATTGTGACTTATTTTTTTCTAAGTAAACATACATGCTTGCAACTAATTTTGTGTCCTTTTTTCTAAAGAAGGACCAATAACTGTATAGACTTTGGTTCCTATACAGTGTGGATATTCCTTCCTGTGTACATGGTAACTTAGATATTGAAAAAGTTTAAAGAAGTTAATTTTGTGGATATAAACCATGTTTTGGTGTACCAAATTAACTTATTTTTTAAAAAGATTTATTTATTTATTATGTATACAGTGTTCTGTCTGCATGTTTGCCCGCATGCCAGAAGAGGGCACCAGATCTCATTACAGATGGTTGTGAGCCACCATGTGGTTGCTGGGAATTGAACTCAGGACTTCTGGAAAAACAGCCAGTGCTCTTAACCTCTGAGCCACCTCTCCAGCCCCCAAAATTAACTTCTAAATGCTTCAAAAAGAAGAAAGTTTATCAAATTGTAGAATTTTTGGTTATTACACTCTAGTAAGTAAAATTAAAATATTTATAAGTAAGCATACAAAACCATATATAAGCCAGGTATGGTGGCTTACACCTATAATTCAATTGAGACTGGAGGATTGCCATGAGTTCTAGGGCAGCCTGAGCTACAGAATGAGACCATATCCCAAACAACAACAGAAACAAATGTCCAGCTATACTAATAAAGTCCAACCAGTATCCCTGTTTCATATGCACAACGTTTCCACAGGAACTGAGACAAAATGGATTTTTTCTTTTGTTGCTCTATTGTCCTGTTCCCAGAAACAGGACTTTGTGTGTGTGTGCATACATGTATGTGTGTGTAGGTGTGTTCATATGTGTGGAGGTCAGAGGTCATCCCTCAGTTGTCATTCTTCATGTGCCATTCACCTTCTTTTTTTTTTTTAAATGACAGGGTCTCTTGTTGGCCTGGAACTTTCCAAATACGTTAGACTGGCTGGCCAGTTTGCTCCAGAGATCTACCTGTCTCTTTTTCCCCAGCACTGGAATTTCAAATACAAGTAGCCACACTTAGCTGTTATTAATTGGGTTCTGGTGATCAAACTCAGGTCTTCATTCTTTCAGACAAGTACTTTACTAACTAAGCCATCCCTCCAGCCCCCCAGAAGTAGGGCTTTTGCTCTGTACCTTGAAAGAGAAAGGGAACTAACCAAAAATTTCAGAGGACCAGAAAGACAAGTGGCTCTCAGACTTCTATAGACAAAGAACATAGAAGTTAGCTCAATGGATGAGACCAAGACTTTTTCCCACCTTCATTAGCAGCAGCAGTCTTCCTAGGGAAGAGAGTGGGAGACTGAAACCCCTCAGTGCGCCCTGCAGAAAATTCCCATGCCAGGGTTCTGCTTAGATAGCGTCTAGCCTGAGGCCAGTGACTTTAGGGGAAACCTCTAACATGTGTAGGCTGTGATTTCAGCCAAGGAGACACTGAGTATGTGCCCAAGAGCAGTGAAGCAGCCAGCTGGTCGAAGGTACAGTTCCCAGGCTTCAGAGGGAAAGGAGCATGTAGGTGGATGCTTTAATAGACTCAACAAGTTAGTTACCCACAGGCTAACACTCTGCTAGTCAGCCAAGTGTGGCAAGCACCTATAGTCCCAGATATTTGGGTGGCTGAGGCAGAGGCTTGCTTGAGCTCAGGAATTCAAGATTATCGTGAGCAACATAGTGAGATCTTGCCTCAAAGCAACAAAAATCTGCTCTTTATTTATGAGTTGTGTGGGTTAAACCTGAATCACACTGACCCAGATACATCTCCAAGAAACACCAGATATGGGAATCTTTCTTCTTTTCTTTGTCATTTGTCTTTCTTCTGTTCTTTATTTCTTCTCCTTTTCCTACCTTCCTTCCTTCCCTTTCTTCCTTCTATAGCCCAGGCTGGCCTGGAACTCTTCCTTTTCCTGCCTTAGCCTCCTGAGTGTTGGGATTATAGGTATGTGACACCATGTCTGGAAGTTATAGGAAACTTAATTAGAAATAATGGTTAACGCCGGGTGATGGTGGTGCATACCTTTAATCCCAGCACTTGGGAGGCAGAGCCAGGTGGATCTCTGTGAGTTCGAGGCCAGTCTGGTCTACAGGTAGAGATCCAGGATAGGCACCAAAACTACAGAGAAACCCTGTCTCGAAAAAACCAAAAAAAAAAAAGAAAGAAAGAAAGAAAGAAAGAAAGAAAACAAAAAGAAATAATGATTAACATAACTATGAGCATCTGTCAGAAATAACAGAAGCCAGGCGTTGTGTATATATCATGACAATCCGGTGTTTTCTTATAATGAAGTTCTGCTTAATTTTGGAGGAAATGTGTTTTGTCTTGTTTAGAATGAAGTGCATGGAATCTTTGTGTCATTCTTTAATTATTTTGAAATCTTAATTTTATTTTATGTGTATGGGTGTTTTTCCTGCATGTATGTATGTATATCACATGTGTGCAGTGCTTACAGAGGCCAGAAAAAGGTTTTGGCTCCTTTGGAACTGGAGTTACAGGCAAATGGGAGCCATCATGTAGGTGCTGGGAATTGACCTAGGTCCATCTAGAAGAGAAGCCAGTGCTCTTGACCACTGAGCCATCTCTCTGGCCCTTTCCTGGCAGTTTAAATTCTATTTACAAATTTCATTAACAGTCAGGAGAAAAGCCAAGGTAAACCATATGACAAATAGGAAGGGACAAATAACCTGAAACTGGAATGAAGGGAGGGGGTGGTTGTTTCATTTTTGTTTTTTGCTTTTAGATAACATTTCATGTAACCTAGCTGGCCTTAAACTTTCTCCATAGCTGAGGACAACCTTGGATTTTGGATCTTCTGCTTCTACCTCCTGAGTACTAGGATTACAGGTGTGCACCACCACAGCTGGTTTTATGGGCTGCTGGAGACTGAACCCTGACTACATGAGTGCTAGATAAACATTCTATCAACTGGGCTAGATCCCCAGACCTCAAGATTTTAAAACAATAGATGTGTTATGCCCAAGTTGCGAGTTCGGCCCCCCCCCCCCGCCCCCAAGAAGACCACCAAGGAGCCGATTTCTGATGCAAAAACAAAAGGTTTCTTTATTCAAGCCAAGTCTTGGCAGAGACTTCATCTGACACTTACAGTGAACTGAAGGAAGAAACTCCGAGCACTCATTACAAGGGGTTTATATAGGAAAAATTTACATGCAGTGGGTTACACATCTTAGTGTCTTAGGATTGGATGAGGGTGTAGCAGTGTAGATGTAACCAACTGCCTTATTAAATAAGAAACACAGAGCCAATGTAAAGGTGAAAGCCCAAGAGGTCAGAGCTAGAAGCCTTACCCACTTTCTGCCAGCTAGACTCTTCCGCCCAGAGACCTCTCCGAAAAGGGAGCTACTTCCTGTGCGTTTGACTTATAAAGAGTTCTGGTTCTTCCTTCTCATTGGTTGTAAACCCAACTACGTAACTGCCTTGTCATTGCCTGTCTGTACAGACCTCCCAAGTCTTCTATGGTTGGTATTGAGATTAAGGGCGTGTGTCTCCAATGCTGAAATGTGATTTTATTTGTATGTTAATAAATAAAGTTGCCTAGGGGTCAGAGCTATTAGCAAGCCATAGCGAAAGCCAGGGCGGTGGTGGTGCACGCCTTTAATCCCAGAACTTGGTAAGCAGAACTAGGTAGATCTCTGTGTGTTCAAGGATACAGCCAGCATTGGAGATACAGCCATGCAATGGCCATACCATGTCCAGAAGACAGCATTTCACAGTCACAACACTCTTCCTTATCCTCTGGTTCTGGCTCTTACATTCTTTCTGCCCTTCTGTGATTTTTCCTGAGCTTTGTGTGTGTGTGTGTGGGGGGGCATAGATGTCCTGTTTAGGGCTAAGAACTCAACTGTTATTTATTCTCAACACTTTAACCATTTATGAGCCTCTACATTAACTTTCACCTCCTGCAAATTGGAATCTTTCTTGGATAAAGGCTGAGAGTAGCACTAATCTATGAGCATAAACATAAGTATTTAGAAGATAGAAATTTGACATAGGCTTTTCACCAGATTTACCATTCCAGGAATGAATTCCCTTCTTGATCAAGTCTCAATCTAATCAGAAAGTGGTTAGTTACCACATAATAGGCAAGCTAATATTGCAACAGTAAGCATCTTGCCTGGCAATGGTATTGTAGCTCATAGAATTCACAGCTGGGCAAGACTGTTCTTGATGACTTCCCCCACTTTCAGCAAGCATCTTAGCATCTTCTTGTACTATGAACTCTAGACAGCAGATTAGGAAGTTTCCAGCTTTATTTTTCTGTGTGTTGCAACTGAAGTATGTGGTATCATCAATATTCTTCTCCCTCTTTTCTTTCTCCCTCCCCATCTCTCCTTAGTTCTTTCCTTTCCTTTCCTTTTTTTGTGTTTTTTGAGACAGAGTTTCTCTGTGTAACTTTGGAGTCTGTCCTGGAACTTGCTTTGTACACCAGGCTGGCCTTGAACTCACAGAGATCTGCCTGCCTCTGCCTCCCAAGTGCTGGGATTAAAGGTGTTCGCCACCACTGCCTGGCTATCTTTCCTTCTTTTGGAGACAACATCTTGCCATATATGCCTAGACTGACCTCGAACTCATTTTGTGGCTAAGGATGTTGTGGAATATTATTTTTTTTTAATTTTCTATTACTTTTTTTTTACTTTATTTTTTAAATTACACTCATGATATTCATTAATTACACTCATGATATTAATCACATTTGTGGTATTCATAGATTACATTCGCAGTATTCATTCAATATATATATATATATATTAATTTTAAATGCTGAATGTCATTTATTTAGGGGGGGAGGTCTTAAATATAGGCTTACAGCACAATGGGAGGACCCCGGAGGGCAGAAGTTCACTACTGATGTTTTACAATCTTGCTTCTAATCTGTTAATGCCCATTATTCAGGATACACAGACAAGGAACTTCCCTTAAGCATTCAGGAGGGTGGGACCTGGCAGGGAATTAGCATAGGGAGAATATCAAGGTCAAGGTCTGCAAGCAAGGCAACAGTTTCCCAAAACGGGGGCCAGGGACCTACAAGTCCCTCTTTTATTAAAAAATGAGCTTCTGACTTGGGTTGCGTGGGACGTCAGCAGGTCACCTTACCCGTCATGGAGATGCCTGCCCAGGCCACACAGGTGCTCTGTCTTAGGTTGGTGAGTGCCCCCCAGGCATTACCCATCTCTGAATACTCATTATCATACAGGCTCAATCGTGTGTGAGCTGCAGAGTTAACTGCTGCCAAAGATCTCAAAGTGGCACTGGGCTTGCAATCTGTGTGTTCGATACGTGGAATATTATTTTAACTATGTAAAGATGTGTTACATTTGTTTACACTGCAGAATATTACTTTAACTGTGTAAAGGTGTGTTACATTTGTTTATGCTGTTAGGAAGACCAGCTCCCACTTTTTCCCCCAGAGTACTCTTGAGGAGGGAGAAGGGAGAAATATTTAGATAGAAATATAGAGGAGGTAGTTAGAACATAGGACACCCTCAGGAAGGCCTGGGTCAAAACACACCAGCCCCTTCTGTCTCTATTAAAGGGCTTTTAAAGGAATGCCAAGGGGTGGAGCAAAAGACCTCCCCCCAGCACAGCCAAGTGCAGACCATCCCCAAACACCTGGTAACCACACACGTGGTCAAACCATCCCCTAATGCAGCCCTGCTGTGTAAAGCAAGCTTCGATCTCACTAGAAAACCTTTGTGGGCTCCCACAATGCTGCATTTGTTTAATTTTTTTGGGGGGTGGAGATATCTTTTTTTAAATTTTATAATTTGATTTAATTTTACATATCAGCCATGGATTCCCCTCTCCTCCCCCCCCCCCCCCCCCCCCCCCCCCCCCCCCCGCCTTCCCCCTAGCCCACCCCCCATTCCCATCTCCTCCAGGGTGGCAAGGACTTCCCTGGGGATTCAGCTCAACCTGGTAGATTCAGTCCAGGCAGGTCCAGTCCCCTTCTCCCAGGCTGAGCAAAGTGTCCCTGCATAGGCCCCAGGTTCCAAACAGCCAGCACATGCACTGAGGACAGGTCCCAGTCCCACAGCCTGGGTGCCTCCCAAACAGTTCAAGCCAATCAACTGTCTCACTTTTCCAGAGGGCCTGATCCAGTTGGGGGCTCCTCAGCTATTGGTTCATAGTTCATGTGTTTCTATTTGTTCGGCTATTTGTCCCTGTGCTTTTTCCAATCTTTGTCTCAACAATTCTTGCTCATACAATCCCTCCTCTTTCTCTCCGATTGGATTCCTGGAGCTCCACCTGGGGCCTGGCCGTGGATCTCTGTATCTGCTTCCATCAGTCATTGGATGAGATTTCTAGCACAACAGTTAGGGTGTTTGGCCATCCTATCACCAGAGTAGGTCAGTTCGGGCTTTCTCTCACCCATTGCCAGTAGTCTATTGTGGAGGTATCTTTGTGGATTTCTGGGGACCTCTCTAGCACTCTGCTTCTTCCTATTCCCATGGTGTCTTCATTTATCATGGTCTCTTTTTCCTTGTTCTCCCTCTCTGTTCTTGATCCAGCTGGGATCTCCTGCTCCCCTAAGCTCTCTTTCCCTTGACCTTTGCCCTTCATTACCCCCCCTCCTCCACGTCCAGTTTGCTCATGAAGATCTCATCCATTTCTCTGTCATTGGGCCATCCCTGTGTCTTTCTTAGGGTCCTGTTTTCTAGGTAGTCTCCCTGGAATTGTGAGTAGCAGTCTAGTCTTCCTTTGTTTTACATCTAGTATCCTCCTATGAGAGAATACATACCATGTTTTGCCCCGTCCAGCAGGGCTTCAACGGGTTCTTGACCACCCTAAGGACGGAATGATTAGAGACAGGAGACACAAAGGAAATACACCAAGTCAAGATTTCTGATCAAGGTGCCACTTTATTTTTCTCCAGGAGGGTTTATATAGTTCCTGCAGGGTGGGGGGAGCAAGAAGCTGTTATCTGCATAAGGTGGGGCAAGCTAACAGGATGTTTACAGGGTGAAAAGGTCAAGGGCTCTACTCAATGTCCTGTTGCTAGGCAGCCTGACTGTAAGATGATCTAGTTCCCTGTCTTATGGGGGGGGGGTGTCTGTATTTTTCCACTAACTAGAGATTCTGTCCTTGTCCCTGACAATGTTTGTCTTTCTGAGTCTGGGTTAGTGAGGACTCAGGATGATTTTTTTCTAGATCCATCCATTTGCCTACAAGCCTCATGATGTCATTGTTTTTCTCTGCTGAGTAGTACTCCATTGTGTATATGTACCACATTTTATTTATCCATTCTTCAGTTGAAGGGCATCTAGGTTGTTTCCAGGTTCTGGCTATTACAAACAATGCTGATATGAACATAGCTGAGCAAGTGCCCTTGTGGTATGATTGAGCATTCCTTGGGTATATGCCCAAGAGTGGTATAGCTGGGTCTTGGGGGAGATTGATTCCCAGTTTTCTAAGAAAGCGCCATATTGATTTCCAAAGTGGCTGTACAAGTTTGCATTCTCACCAACAGTGGAGGAGTGTTTCCCTTGCTCCACATCCTCTCCAACATAAGCTGTCTTCAGTGTTTTTGATCTTACCCATTCTGACAGGTGTAAGATGGTATCTCAGAGTCATTTTGATTTGCATTTCCCTGATGACTAAGGATGTTGAGCAATTCCTTAAATGTCTTTTGGCCATTTGAGATTCTTCCATTGAGAATTCTCTGTTTAGCTCTATAGCCCATTTTTTTAAATTGAAATGTTAGGTATTTTGATGTCTAATTTCTTGAGTTCTTTATATATTCTGGAGATCAGCCCTCTGTCAGATGTGGGGTTGGTGAAGACCTTTTCCCATTCTGTAGGCTGTCGCTTTGTCTTGTTGACCGTATCCTTTGCTCTACAAAAGCTTCTCAGTTTCAAGAGGTCCCATTGATTGATTGTTTCTCTCAGTGTGTGTGCTACTGGTGTTATATTTAGGAAGTGATCTCCTATGCCAATGCGTTCAAGACTCCTTCCTACTTTCTCTTCTATCAGGTTCAGAGTAACTGGATTTATGTTGAGGTCTTTGATCCACTTGGACTTTAGTTTTGTGCACGGTGAAAGATATGGATCTATTTGCAGCCTTCTACATGTTGACATCCAGTTATGCCAGCACCATTTGTTGAAGATGTTTTCTTTTTTCCATTGTACAGTTTTGGCTTCTTTGTCAAAAATTGTATGTTCATAGGTATGCGGATTAATGTCAGGGTCTTCAATTCGATTCCATTGGTCCACATGTCAGTTTTTATGCCAGTACCAAGCTGTTTTTATTACTGTAGCTCTATAGTAGAGCTTGAGGTCAGGGATCGTGATGCCTCCAGAGGTTATTTTATTGTACAGGATTCTTTTGGCTATCCTGGGTTTTTTGTTTTTCCATATGAAGTTGAGTATTATTCTGTCCAGGTCTGTGAAGAATTGTGTTGGTATTTTGATGGGAATTGCATTGAATCTGTAGATTGCTTTTGGTAAGATTGCCATTTTTGCCAGGCGTTGGTGGTGCACGCCTTTAATCCCAGCACTCGGGAGGCAGAGGCAGGCGGATCTCTGCGAGTTCGAGGCCAGCCTGGGCTACCAAGTGAGCTCCAGGAAAGGCGCAAAGCTACACAGAGAAACGCTGTCTCGAAAAACCAAAAAAAAAAAAAATAAAAAAAAAAGATTGCCATTTTTACTATGTTAATCCTGCCTATTCATGAGCATGGGAGATCTTTCCATTTTCTGACATCTTCTTCAATTTCTTTTTTCAGGGACTTAAAGTTCTTGTCATATAGGTCCTTCACTTGCTTAGTTAGAGTTACCCCAAGGTATTTTATATCATTTGTGGCTATTGTAAAGGGTGATGTATCTCTGATTTCCTTCTCAGCCTGTTTGTCAATTGTATATAGGAAGGCTACTGATTTTTTGAGTTGATCTTGTATCCTGCTATGGTTTTTTTTTTTTTTTTTTTTGGTTTTTTGAGACAGGGTTTCTCTGTGTAGCTTTGCGCCTTTCCTGGATCTCACTCTGTAGCCCAGGCTGGCCTCGAACTCACAGAGATCCGCCTGCCTCTGCCTCCCGAGTGCTGGGATTAAAGGCGTGCGCCACCACCGCCCGGCGTATCCTGCTATGTTGATGAAGGTGTTTATAAGCTGTATCAGTTCCTTGGTCGAATTTTTGGGGTCACTCATGTATACTATCATGTCATCTGCAAATAGTGAAAGCTTGACTTCTTCCTTTCCAATTTGTATCCCCTTAATCTCCTCATGTTTTCTTATTGCTCTGGCTAGAACTTCAAGTACTATATTGAATAAGTATGGGGAGAGCGGACAGCCTTGTCTTGTTCCTGATTTTAGTGGAATCGCTTTGAGTTTCTCTCCATTTAATTTGATGTTGGCTGTTGGCTTGCTGTAAATTGCCTTTATTATATTTAGGTATCTTCCCTGTATTCCTGATCTCTCCAAGACCTTTATCATGAAAGGGTGTTGGATTTTGTCAAATGCCTTTTCAGCATCTAGTGAGATGATCATGTGGTTTTTTTCTTTCAGTTTGTTTATATGGTGTATTACATTGACGGACTTTTGTATGTTGAACCACCCTTGCATCCCTGGGATGAAGCCTACTTGATCATGATGGATAAGTCACTTGGCCTTTTTCCTTTGCTGCTGTTAATATTCTTTCTTTATTCTGTACGTTTAGTTGTTTAATTATTATATGGTGAGGGGACTTTTTTGGGGGGTCTAGTCTGTTTGGTGTTCTATAGGCTTCTTGTATCTTCATAGGCATTTCCTTCTTTAAGTTGGGAAAGTTTTCTTCTATGATCTTGTTGAATATATTTTCTGTGCCTTTGAATTGGTATTCTTCTCCTTCCTCTATCCCTATTATTCTTAGGTTTGGTCTTTTCATGGTGTCCCAAATTTCCTGGACATTTTGGGTCATGACTTTGTTGGCTTTAGTGTTTTCTTTGACTGATGAATCTATTTCTTCTACCGTATCTTCAACGCCAGAGATCCGCTCTTCCATCTCTTGCATTCTGTTGGTTATACTTGCATCTGTAGTTCCTGTTCATTTACTCAGATTTTCTATTTCCAACATTCCCTCTGTTTGTGTCTTCTTCATTTTTTCTGTTTCCCTTTCCAGGTCTTGGACTGTTTTCTTCATCTGTTTCATTGCTTTTTCATGATTTTATTTCAGGGATTTATTGTTTTCTTCTGCTTTATTTGTCTTTTCCTCTAGTTTTTTTTTTATAGCGTTCTTCCCATTTTTTGTTTGTCTTTTCCTCAATTTCATTTTTGATTTCTTCTTTAAAGGTCTCTAGCATCTTCATGATGTTATTCTTAAGGTTGCTTTCTTCTGCTTCTTCCATTTTGTGATGTTCAGGTCTTGCTGTTGGAGGAGGGCTAGGTTCTGGTGATGCTGTTTTGTATTGCTCTTTATTTTGTTGTATGTACTTCTGCCTTGATGTCTGCCCATCTCCTCATGGATTGGTTCTTGGTCTTATCAGCGTTCTTGGTCTTATCAGCGCTCTTGGTCCAGACAGAGCTCCGGGCTGGATGGGAGCTGGGGGCTGGTCTCTGAGTCTCAGGAAGTGGCTGGGGTCTCGGGCGGATGGGTGTGGGGGCAGGGCGTGGAGATTGCAGGGTCTGTGGGGGGGG
>CABHPP010107960.1:0-15385 GCA_902168425.1 Peromyscus attwateri
AATCTATGACTGATATGTAAAGTTGAATTATATTGTAAAATAAAATAAAATAAATTCAAAAAAAAAAAGAAAAAAAAATTTTAACGTTCATCTCAAGAAGCATTACAGAGAAGTGCTAGTTCAGTCTGGAATGATGATAGAAGAACAGAAAAAAAAAAAAAAAACAGACCCACCCCTAAGTAATAGAGTCATATTTTAAAAGGTCAGCAGAATGGTTTATTAGATTAGAACGATATTGAATTAAATTTTATTTAAAATGCCTCAGAGAAGGATATAGTACTATGATTTTGTATCTGATTCATTCTATGTAGAACGTGGTCATTTTAAAGACACGTGTTTTGTCATATTGACAGAATTTCATACAATTGTTAAGCTTGATCGAAATTAGGTAACTTTTCTATATGTGAGTAACAAGTTTCATCCTATCTCAATGAAAAGATTTGAATTGTGATATAAAAACATCATAACCTTGAAATTGTGAGTAGAAGTAAAATGTAAGGTTATAGATGGACTGTAAATGAACACGGACCTGCTAATATAGCTGGATTTCTCTGTCCTACAGTCAGAATGTGTGATGTCTTCAGCAATAGGGTCTTACAATGCATACATATTATTTGGACAAGTAAGACCAATAGCAGTATGTTGTATAATTTTGGAGTCTTCTAGGTTCTTCCTGATCAACAACTCTTAGGTGTCCCACACATGGACGTGGGATTTTTATTTAATATTCTATGGCTCTGGAAGCAACTTTATCTATCTATGCAGTGCACCATACAAAATAATATTAGTCATAATTTTAAGAAAGTTGTAGGTCCCTGTAAGACTTTCTCCTATATCCTTAGTATAAATTAATCTTCCCCAAACAAGTTTTTCTGCTATCCTCCCACCCAATGCTACTTAAACTGTTCCATTAACAATATTTATTCATTTCTTCTTTCATATATGTGTTCTACAATATTCCTTTCCTCAAAGATCCTTCCTTTTTTCGTAATGGTCACTTTATAAAGGTTTCAGGTCTCTGCAGTCACCCCAGATAAAGGACACAATTCTGAAACATTTAAGCTCTGATCTGCATATGAGCAAAAATATGAAGATTTTGTCTTTCTGAGCCTGAGTTACTTAACTCAGTATATTTCTACTTCCATCCATTGCCTGAAAATTTCATGATTTATTTTTTCTTTCAATTTAGTAAAATTTCCATTGTACATATGCACAATGGGGTGATATTTTGTTTATGCTCTAACAAATAATGCTTGCCTGGATATCAGAATGCAGAGCAAGTCACTAGTTAACAATAGACACCAGGCACTGAGCACACACCTTTAATACCAGCACTTGGAAGGAGGAAGCAGGAAGATCAGGAGTTCAAGGCCACCCATGGCTACATGAGATTGATCAAGTCTAAAAAAGAAACAGAGCCAAGCAGTGGGTGTAGGATCACACCCTTTGTCCTAGAGCTAGGTAGGTAGAGACAAGAAGTGATATGGCTGGGCAGAGAGAGGAATATAAGGTGGGAGGGGGCAGAGGCTCACCCCTTTTCAGGCTGAGGAGTTGGGGAGGTAAGAGGTGGCTATGGCTTGCTCCTTTGGCTCTCTGATCTTTCAGCATTTACCCTGCTATCTGGCTCCAGGGTTTTATAATAAAGACCAATTAGAATTCACACTACAGCACCACACTGTCATTATTCATTCATCAGTTGATGGATATCTAGGTTAATTCCTTTTCCCAGCTATTGTGTAATTGAACAGCAAGGTACATAGAAAAGAAAGTATCTCTGTAGTAGGATATAGCTCTTTGTGTAGATTCAAAATGTAACAGCTGGGTCATATAGTAGCTCCATTTCCAGTTTTGATGGGAACTTCCACACAGATTTTCATAGGGCCTACACCACTTTACACTCGTACCAACAGAATATAAGGGTTCCCTCTCCCCACAATTTCATTGAATCTAACCTCATTTGACTTTTTTTATAGCAGCCATTCTGACAGGGGTGAGACGAATGTTTTGTTTTAAAAAAGTTTTTATTAGCTAGTAACGTCTCGTGTCTGCTTGGTTCTGCAGAATTTTCTATTCCATTCCAAAATCTACTTTTATGATTGGGTTATTTGATTTCTTATTGTTTAGATTCTTGAAGTTTGTATGCATTTTAGATTATCGACAACACAACAACTGTATAACTGACAGAGCTTATCTCCTATGAGTGAAAAGGCAGCTCATAGAATGAGCTTCCACTGACTCTTGTTATCATTTAATGAGTGCGTGGCATCCTAATTATGAAATCTTTTCCTAAATTTCCTCTTATAACTTTAGAGTTTTTGGTGTTACATTAAGACCTTTGATCCATTGGAGTTGATTTTGTACAGCTCAGAGATAATATCTGGTTTCATTCTTCTACATGTAAATATTTAGTTTTATCAGCACCATTGCTTGAAGAAGCTTTCTTTTCTTCAGTACATATTTTTGTAATCTTCGTCAAGAAATCAGGTGGGTGTAACTGTGTGGGTTTAGGTTTGAATCCTTTATTGTGTTCCATCAATCTACATATTGTGTGCCACTACCATGTTACATCTATTACTATGGCTTTGTGCTATAAATTAAAAATTTATATAACAATACCTTCAGTATTATTGTTAGTAATCAGCATTATTTTCATTATTTGGGGTCTTTTGTACTACCCCATGGATTTTGAGATTGTTATTTTTTCTATTTCTGTGAAGAACAGTGTTGAAATTTTGATAAAGTCTTTAATCATAGTAAGAAGAAAAAGTAATGAATACAATCCTGTATTAACTGATCCTTATTTCCCAAGACTATGGTACTGAGAGGGTCTCAGGATGCCAAGACAGCATGACAGAGCAAGTCCTTCAAATGTCTGTGGTTGCCAGACCATGCACCCAACAACAAATGGAAATTCTCCAGCTTTTTATTCCACTGCAGCTTTTGCCCCAGGTATGGCCTCCCTGACCCCAAACCCAGTAATTTAGAGAGTTCATTGCTTTTCTAGTAGCTATTTTTCCGCATTCCCCAGATTATTCCCTGTATTCTCTGTTCAACCATACCTGAATGTCTTATTTCGCTTTTAAAATTAATAAATAATTAGACTCATTACAGAAATTCATTCTTGTTGTGTTTTTATTCAATACACTGCCCTGTTAAACTTCCCTGTATCTTTGCTTCCTTCTTGCTGGTTCTTTTTTTCTACACCGGTATCCCTTTTAGGCTTTTATATCACACATAGTGCATTTCCCTCTTTCTGTTTTCTTTTTTATTCTCTCCCACATTTTCAATCCCTTAAGATTTCCTCTTCTTCTTTCTTGGTCCTCTTTATTGTTTCATAACCCACACATTCTGAAGCATACACACATACACACACACACACACACACACACACACACACACACACACACAGACACACTCATTAAAATCTAAGTTCTATGTATGAGAGAAATGTGGTATCTTTCATTCATAATCTGAATTATTTTGGTTAACAATAATTTCCAATTTTTGCAAGTTTCCTCACTTCATTTATTTTCTGTATGAATGAATAAAATTCCATTTCATATACATACCATATTTTCTTTTTCTAGTCATCTGGAATGGTTCCATTACTTATCTTTTGTGACTAGTTCATTAAGAAATGTGAAAGTGCATGGATACACATTTTATGTTCAACAAGAGTTCTTAGGTTAAATGACAAAGAAAGATATAGCTGGATTATATGGTAATTTTATTTCTAGGTTACAGAGATCTTCGACAATGACTTCCATAGTAGCTTCACACATGAAGATTTCTACTATCATTGAATAAATCTACTCTTCCTCACCAACATTTCTCAAATATTTTTATTGAAGTTTGCACTTTGTGATAAGATAAAATTTCAAAGCACATTAAATCTGAATTTCCATTATGGCTTTGGAGTGTAATACTTTTTAAAATTTGTTGACTATTTGTATTTCTTCTTTTATTATTGCTATTATTTCTTTTACTTTTTGAGATTATGATATAATTACACCATCTTCCATTTCCTCCACCCACCCCTCCATACATCTTTCCATGCTGACTTTCAAATTCATGGCCTACTTTCACATCAACTATTGTTTATGCAAACATATATAGTATAAATAAATGTACATATCCCTAAATATATGAGTATAACCTGTTCAGTATGTATAATGTTCCTTATATGTATGTTTTCAGGGCTTTCCACTTAGTATTGGATTAGCAATTTTTGTGCTCTTCCCTGTGGAAGGCTATTTCTCCAGCTCTTAGGATTCCTTAGTTGCCTCTAGTTCTTCATGTACTATTGAGGTCTCCTGGACTTCCCCCAGTTACATTAACATGTCTATATTTGTCTTTGTTTGGCTCATATTTTGAAAACTGTCTGTCCAGTCCTTTAGAATATTTATTAGAATGTATGGTTTTATTGATTTTTATTTTTGTAATTCTTTCTACAGTCTAGATCTTAAAACTAAATATTGCTAGCACTAAATTATGCTCTTTTATAGGTTACCTCTTCACTATGTTGATAATTTCTGATGATGTATAGAGGTTTATTTATTTATTTATTTCATAAAATTCTATTTGTCAATTGGGTTAAGTTCATGTGCTATTGGATTTCTTTTCAGAAAGTCCATGCCATTATTCATTTCTTGAATTTTTTTCTACATAATTCCACTAGCAGTTTCAAATTTTCAAGTCTTATATTAAAGTAATTTTTTTCCATCTTGAATTGATTTTTTTGAGCAAGGTAAGGGATAAGAATATAAATTCATATTTCTACATGTGGATATCTATTTTTTTACAGTACCATTTGTTTTACAAACTGTATTTTTTCCATTATACATTTTGAAACCTTTGTTAAAATTTAGGTGCTTATATCTTTGAAAGCTTATAGCTTATGTCTAAGTCTTTTTTGTTATTTTTTGTTTTTCATGACAAGGTCACTCTTTGTAGCTCTGCCTGGCCTTGTATTCACTCTGTTGACCATGCTGTCCTGGAACTCACAGAGCTCCTCCTGCCTCTGCCTCCTGAGTTTTGGGATTAAAGGCAAGGGCCACCACAGCGTGGATGAGTCTTCTATTCCATTGCTATATATATCTACTTTCATTCTAGTAGGATGCCATTTAACTTACTTTGATTCTATAGCAAAGTATGATGTTAGAAATTTTGATTCCTTAAGCATTGTTACCCATAATTAAGATTGCTTTGAATATTTAGTGTCTTTTGTGTTTTAACAAGAACTTTTCAATTATTTTCTTTTTAATTTTGTGAAAAATATCTGTAGACATTTTGTGAGAATTTGAATCTGTAGACTAGTTTTAGTAACAAAGTACTTTCTCACAGTATTATGTCTGCCAATTCATGAGCACAGAAGGTGTTCCCACCTTCCTATGTATTTTACCATTTCTTTTCTCAATGACTTAAAGTTCTCATTTTTGAATTCTTTCTACCTCCTTGGTTAGTTTTGTTCTGAGACTTCTTTTAACCCAGCATGAATGGAATGTTTTTGCTAATGTATTTCTTAGCAAGTTCATTTAATATACAGAAGAAACTTCTGTTTTTTTGTGTGTGCTGACTTAACATCTCCCTAATTTTTAGGGTGTGTTTATTAGATAAAACAGTTTTCTGCTTGAGTCTTTAAGGTCTTTTCAGTATATGTTATTTGGAAGTAGCTTTACTTTTACTTCTTCTATTTCTATTCATGTCCGTTTAAATTTTGTGTTGGGTAATATATTGAGCAAGAGTAAAGAGCATGGTCATCCTAGTCTCATTTCTGATCATAAAAGAACTACCTTCAGTTTTGTCCTTTTAATATAATGTTGGCTATAGGTTTATTTCATATAGCCCTAATTGAAGTGGGATATGATTCTTATATTCCTTGTTTCTTCTGGACTTTTAACATGAAGTAATGGTGCACTTATTCAAAGGCTTTTTGCTGCATGTATTGAGATGCTCATGTGTTTATTTATCATGAGCTCATTTAAATAATTCGTTACATTTATTGATTTTCATATGTTGAACAATCCTTACATTCATGGAATACAACTTACTTATACATGATCCATAGTTATTTTAATGTGTTCTTGAATTAGATTTGGAAGTATTTTGCTGAAAATATTTCCATTTATGTTCATTGGGGAAATTCATCTATAATTGTCCATTTAGATTGTATTGTTTCCTGGTTTTGATATTAAGGTAATACTAGCTTTGTAGAATGATTCGGGCAATTTTTTTCCCCTTTCTGTTTTGTGGGATATTTTGAGAAGTATTTGAGGGAGAACTTACTTAAATGTTTAGTAGAATTCAGCAGTGAATTTGATTTATCATGTGGTTTTGTTGTTGTTTTGTTTGTTTGCTTGGTTGGTTGGTTTTGTTTTGTTTGATGGGGAGACATTTATTGTTTCAATCTCATTGCTTATTAGATATCTAATTAAATTGTTTTAATTTTATCAATTTAGTTTTGGTAAATCATATGTGCCTAAGAAGCTCTCCTTTACTTCCTAGTAGTCTTTTTTAAATGGGTTTTCAAAACATTCCCTACTGATTCACTAGATTTCATTTTAGTCATTTAGTCTGTTATATCACAACCTTTTCAGTTCTATCATTTTAACTTTAGTCTTATCTCTTCCTTTTGTTTAGATTGGCCCGACACTGACAATATCTCTGTATCTTATAAAGGAGCCATTTCTTTGACTAATTATTTTTTATTGCTTTTCATTTATTTTTATTTATATTTTAGTTTTTACTTCACTAATTCTGCCCTAATAGTTATTATTTCATGGCATGTATTGCATTTTTGGTTTGTTTTGTTCTGTTTTCTATGACCTCAAAGTGTATTATTAGTTTGTTTATTTGAAATTTTCCAAATTTAAATTTGAAAAAATTGAATTTAAGTTAAAAATATAAATTTAAAATTTTAAGCACCTATAAATATAAAGTTTCTACTTAAGACTGCATCAGCTATGACAGAAAGTTATGTGTAAAGCCAAGTGGTGGTGGCACACACCTTTAATCCCAGCACTCAGGAGGCAGAGTCAGGCAGATCTCTGTGAGTTTGAGGCCAGCCTGGTCTTCAGAGCAAGATTCAGGATAGGCACCAAAACTACACAGAGAAACCCTTTCTCGAAAAAACAAAAAACAAACAAACAAACAAACAAACAAAAACTGAAAGGTATGTGTAAGTTGTAGTCTCATTTTCAATTGATTTTAAGATTTTAAAGAAATACCCTCTGATTTTTTCAATGACTCTACTGTGACTCAAGTATGTATTATTCAGTATTTATGTAGTTTCTGTGGCTACTTTTCTTATTTCTTGTTCATTTTATCCCAGTGTAATCTGACACAAGAGATATGATTGCTGTGGATATCACTCCATATCAATAAACACTGATTGGCCGGTAGCCAGACAGGAAGTATAGGCGGGACTAACAGAGAGGAGAATTGAGGAGGAGGAAGGATAGGAGAGACTGCCTGGACCCGCCGCCAGGACAAGGAAGATGTACCGGTAAGCCACGAGCCACGTGGCAAAGTAGAGATTAATAGAAATGGGCTAAATATAAGAGTAAGAGCTAGACAATGATAGGCCTGAGCTAATGGCCAAGCAGTTTAAATAATGTAAGCGTCTGTGTGTTTATTTTATAAATGGGTTCGGTCAGGGAACCAGGGACTGGCGGGACTTGGGAGCTGGAGAGAAATTCTCCTGCAGCATATGATCAGTTTGAGTTCTAGTATTTATTAAGACTTACTTCATGGCCTATAATGTAAACAATTTTAGAAAATGTTCTGTGGATGCGGAGGAAAAATGTTTACTTGATGTAGCAGGAATCTTAAAGAGTCTTATTAATAAAATCAAACCTGAGGTCAGTTATTGGGGTGAATGCTGGAAGGTCAGAGAAACAGAACAAAGCCACAGCTAACCTCACCTGGCCAACTTCTCAGCTGGTCTTGTTTCCTCAGACTGGAAGCCTCTGTGTCCTCATCCAAATGGCTCTCAGCTGAACTGCTGCTCGAAAGCCTGACGCTTAACCAGCTAAAAGCTTCTAGTTTCTGGTCCTCACACCTTATATATCTTTCTGTTTTCTACCACCACTCCCTGGGATTAAAGGCTTGCTTTCTGGGATTAAAGGCGTGAGTCACCATGCTTGGCTATATCCTTGAACACATGGATTTCTGCCTCTGGAATGCTAGGATTAAAGGCGTGTGCTACCACTGCCTATCCTAAGTATCTAGTGGCTTTTCTGTTCTCTGACCCCAGATAAGTTTATTAGGGTACACAATATTTTGAGGAACACAATACCACCACAACTTGATATCTATTTAGTGGAATAATCTGAACATATTCAACCCACTTTACCCTATCTTATGCCCTTTCCCTATTCCTCTCTATTTCACTGTTGTCTCCTTTGAATTTTCATACCCTTTTTGTTAACCTATATGTCAAATATGAGAGAGAAAACAAGGGGTGATTGCATTTAAAATATCAAAAGCTTTTCCCTTAAATTTAAACTAATTAAGTCATAATTACAATTTTACATAATATTTGAAAGGACAATTTTCAATTTTTCATAAATATAATTTGTTTGGTTTTTCTTTTTAGAGATAGAATCTCTCTATATAACCCTGGATGGCCTGGAACTCACTATCTAGACCAGGCAGGCCTCAAACTCAGAGTTCTGTCTGCCTCTGCATGCAAAATGCTAAGATTAAAGGGGTGTATCTCCACGCCTGGTTTAATTTTTAATTTTCCATTGTCAATTTTAACCATTTCTGTATTGTATTTGCTCATTCAAAAATAAAGAGGCTTAGGCTGTATTTTATTGGGAGTGGAATTTATGCAGGTTACACCAACAGTTCAAATTAATATTCATGTTTTGTACTGCCAGTGTTTATCCATTTTTCAACTTTATGGTTCAAATGATAGTTTCCAGTAATGTGAAAGATAAAATACCCCTTCATGTTTAGTCTGTTTTCCATGACACTGAGATAATATTACAATATACACATCAAAGTTGAAGTTTTCTAAAAGAAAAAAATATATATCAAAATGAACATTAAGGATTTCCTATGGTAAGAATACTATATAAGAAGGAAATGGTTAAATTAGAATTTAAAGATAAAAAATAAAAGAAAGACAGTTACAGGGAATTAGATTTTTTGTGAAACCGGTCACTGGGTCTCCCCCAGAGGCTGATAGTCAACTCTGTGGGAGTCCCAGAAGGGGGTCTAAAACTCATTAAAGTCAACTAACATTTTATCTGGGATGTTAATTTCTTCCTAGAAGCAGCTAATCACAGGAGACCAAAAATTCTGTCCCAGATCATGATCAGGGCAATTTTCTTTCTGTGTTCCAACTCTGCTTAAGATAATAATTAAAGATTTGCCTTAGCAAAGAATGATCGAGCTCACTGTTTTTGTTCTAAGATTATTACTTTAATTACTAGCTTAGTCAATTTTACTTTACAATTCTTGCATATTGTAAAAATTTCAACATTGGCTTAATTCCTATAATGAATATATAATTATGATCACTTGTAGTATTGGTATGTGTGAAAATTTTATTAAGTCCAATACATTAGGAAATTTTTTCTGAGTTAATTTCTGTGGTGATACAGTGATAGCTATTACATATTGCCTTTGAATATGTGCCTTTTTTATTGTGGTATTGTTAGAGTATTTTAGTTATATATGTGAAGCCAAATCCATATAAATCTCTTTTTTATAATCAAATAATGAAGGTACATAAGTGTTAAAGAACTTCTCATGTCTGTAGCATAGACTTAAGTTCCATCTAGGACTTTCTTCAAAAATAAGTTCTAAGATAAATTTCATGGTTCAAGACATGTTTGTGCAATAGGTTTCTATGGTCTCACCTTCTTGGAGCCACAGACAAAGACAGAAATAGCACTTCTCTTGGTTTGAAATAAAATATCTGCAACGATCTATATTTTTCCATTTTTTTAATGTTTTAGTTTAGAAATGTACATATGTGGATGGACAATATGTGCATATGGATATAGTTACCTGTGGAGACCAGAAAAGGTCATCAGATCCTTTGGAGCTGGAGATAGGGGCAATGGTGTGCTGCCTATGTGAGTGCCTGGAACTGAATTGTAGCCCTCTGGAGTAAGGGCAAAGTACTCTGAATTGCTGAACCATTTCTCTAGCTCCACGTTTTTGTTTGTGTGTTTGTTTTTATTGTTGTTGTTTTTGAAAAACTAGCCCTATCTTTCATAAACTGATGACATTTTCTACTTATGAAGTTTAGATAATAACTACAATAGCTATTCAGTTAACTTTCTAAAGAGAATTTGTAACAGTGTCTTGAAATACCAAGTATAGTATATTTTTCTTAATAGTGAGTTCCTTTTTATCATTTAATTAATAACATTCAACACTAAATGTAACTTTCTGGCAAAGACATGGTAACGACATTTTTGTATTACTTTAGTCAGGCAAATATTGAATAAATGAAATTAGGTTCAATGCCACAAAAAGTAAAGGAACTAATAAAAGCAAACTCTATGTTGTATATTAACCTGATTACTGCTGTTGTACTGTGTTTGTCAGATAATATATAATTTCTCTAAAGATTTCAAGGCTGTCTATAAATGTGATTTTTGTAGAGGAACAAAATGAACTGTTTTTCTTCTTCCATCCTAGTTTCAGTGGCTGGGGAATTTATGAAAGAAAATTAATAAAAGATAAAGGAATAAATGAGATCCAAGGAGAAGGTAAGAATTTGAATCAATGTATTAGCTTAAGTGAGACAAAGAAAGGGGAGCTTTGGGATTCTGAGTGGAGAAGGGGAGCTTTCTAAATATGAGGGAAGGCCAATATGCAGTAAGAGATATAGTGTTATGAATATTACTCTCTCATGAGATGAGTTGTCCCCTGGAGTAGCAATCTTCCTGGTAAAGGCTA
This sequence comes from Peromyscus attwateri, assembly GCA_902168425.1. NCBI lineage: Eukaryota > Metazoa > Chordata > Mammalia > Rodentia > Cricetidae > Peromyscus > Peromyscus attwateri. The sequence continues at coordinate 10,921 of CABHPP010107960.1, forward strand.
GTTTTACAAATGGATAAATTATGGTCCTGTGTTTAGATGAGTAGAAATAAAACAGATCTCCTTCTGTGTTTCCTGTCTAGGTACACCTAGGTTTACAAAATATGAAATGGAAAACATTCTCAAAAAAAATACATTAATCTTGCAAAATGAACAGCGTACCTAATCCAGTTATTGTAGAGTGGTACATGTTTGTCCTCATGATTTCATAGCTGACTGGAAACCATGGCTCACTGCCAGCATCAAATCATTATTGCGTAGCTAATTATATATTCAAAGTAAAGTGGCAAAGAAATGGTATGTATGGCTGCAGTCGTGTCACTGGGAGAAAAACTGCCCAAATATTGAACGTCCTCATAAGACTCCGGGCCATCCCTTTGACAAGACAGTGCACACGTTGCCCTGAGAATCAAAAGCTGTACTGATCAGTACTGTAGATGTTGTTCCTGGAATGAGGAAACCCTCAACTTCAGTTGGATTTTGATTCAACAATCACTATCAATGACACAGAGTTTTGGATACTTAAAGTTCTAAATAGGACCATATGTTTTCCCTTGATAATTAAGCCTCTTCACTGTCTTCATTATCTTTAATTCACATTCCAAATATTTTTCCCCAAATTGTGCAACATTTTGGGCATCAATGGGACTCCCATGGTAAAACATTTAACTTTCCCTTATGCTGTCTATGGAATAATTCACTACTTTTTGAATAATGTAATCCTCTTCCTTCCTTGGACAAAGACTTATTGGATAAAATGAAGCCCCAAGTTTTCTTAAGCTTTCTGTATAAATACACAATACTGGCCATATTCACCTTTCCTAAGGGACACGCAATGAATCAGTCTTTATTATCTACACATTAACCCACAATTATGTGTGACTATCATAGCAGGTAGGACAATTCCAGACACCAGTTAGAATCAGATTAAAGGACCATTAAGATTCTCTAAAACATAAACAATATTTTCTCCAACCTAAAGCTGTAGTAGGAATCAACCTGTAATGAGCAAATTCCTCCATTATTGGCTTTTAATTCCCTTCCAGTCACCTGTAATACCCTAGTGTTGGCTGTTAAAATGTATAATGGAGACTATAATGTTATACTATAAATGAAGCTGTTCTAGTTTGTGTTCTGTTGCTGTCGTAAAATATCGTGGCCAGAGGAATAGTTTATTTGGGTTATAGGTTACAGTCCATTAATATGGAAAGACAAAGCAGGAATTCAAAGAAAGACATTAAAGTAGAAACCACAGAGAAAACGTTGCTTACTTGTCTTTGATACCTCTGGCTTGCTCAGTCCAGGACACCTCCCTAGGGCTGACACCACCCTCAGTTGTCTGGGGCTTCCTATATCAATTAGAAATTAAGAAAATGACCCATAGATACACCCACAGGTTAATATGTTTGGGGAAATTCTTAGTTTGTTCCCTCTTCTTAGGTGAGTCTACCTTTGTGTCAGATTGTTAGAGTAAGGTAATTATGAAAGAATTATTCCCATATACCCAGTGATCCCTAACACCTATGCATTCTCTCTCTTTCTTTCCCTCATGACTACTGTCTCTTAACTGCTACTGCTCTTAACTGCTACTACTCAGTGCCTCACTGCCTACAGACATGCATTCTGCCATAATGGTCATGTACTCAACCTATGAAAGTACATGCAAGACTCCAATTAAATACTTTCTTTTATAAGTTGTCTTGGTCATGGTATTTTTTTCATACCAATAGAAAAAGAGAAAGAAGTTGATACTAGGGAGTGGCATGTTGCTGTGATAAGTCTGACCATGCAATGTTTTGGACAAACATGGGAGACTTTGGGACTTTGGACTTGAAAAGTTGTTGAATACTGTGAGCAAATTAATTAGGCATCTTTTTTTTTACATTGAAAAGTATTTTATTGGTGGTTTTATTACGATTTTATTGAGCCAAAACCATAAAACACATATAATATTAAGCACATTTGAGACTATTTAACACATTTAACACTAACCTATCTGTGATTATGTTTCCACTTACAATGCGTCCTTTGTAGAACAGACTTAGAAACCTATATGAGAAGCTAGAGGTTATTCTATCCCCATTCTTGTTGTACCTAGCTACTCACCATTTGATAAGTGCTATAATCATGATACAATCCCTATTCTCAGAGGATTTGTATTAGGGTCATATAAATTAAAGAATTGATGATATTACTGTAGCTCTATAGTAGAGCTTGAAGTCAGGGATCGTGATGCCTCCAGAGGTTGTTTTATTGTACAGGATAATTAGGCATCTTGGTAGGAGCTACTACTAAGAACAATGTGGACCATGGAGACCCAGCTCAAGAGGTTTCAGAAAGGAACTGTTAATATTCTGACCCACCCCTAGAAATCCCACCCCGTGGTGACACCCTGCATCTTGACGTAAAAGCCTCATTCTAAGGAAAAATTCCCTCCTTTCCTCTCTTCCACTTTTCCTCTCATGAGGTGCACACCTGTGGTGGTATTGTATTCCCCAAAATATTGTGTATGCTAATAAACTTATCTGGGGTCAGAGAACAGGACAGCCGCAATATTAATCAGAGGTTAGGCAGTGGTAGCACACGCCTTTAATCCTAGCATTCCAGAGGCAGAAATCCATGTGTTCAAGGATACAGTCAAGCATGGTGACCCATGCCTTTAATCCCAGAAAGCAAGCCTTTAATCCCAGGGAGTGGTGGTAGAAAGCAGAAAATTATATAAGGCGTGAGGACCAGAAACTAGAGGCATTTGCCCTGGAGAGGCATTTGGCCTGGTTAAGCATGTGGCTTCTAGCAGCAGTTCAGGTGAGAGTCATTTGGATATGAGGACATAGAGGCTTCCAGTCTGAGGAAGCAAGACCAGCTGAGGATCCGGCAAGGTGAGATAGCTGTGGCTTGTTCTATTTCTCTGACCTTCCAGCATTTACCCCAATACCCGGCTCAGGTTTGATTTTATTAATAAGACTTTTAAGATTCATGCTACACACACCCTCACCTTTGTCTCTCTCCTTCTTCTTCTCTCTCTCTCTCTCTCTCTCTCTCTCTCTCTCTCTCTCTCTCTCTCTCTCCTTCATCTCTCTATTATAATAAACTTTCCACATGGATGCAGCGTCTGGGTTGTGAATTATTGGCCACTATGCCCACATGGCATGTGTCTGTGCAGCCCTCTTCCCAGCATGTTGCCCTGCATGAATGAGATACCTTTGGGGTCCCTGATCCACCCCACCCCCACTCCGCACCCCCACCCTGCCACCAGGCACAATAATTCATTGCCAGAGGATATTTAAAGATATCCAACTACTGACTCTGCTGTCAGTAATTAGAGATTACTCTTATGTAGATCTACAATGAAAAAGAGTGGTGCAAAAAGAAATACACAATGTGTACTTTAAGGAAAAATGAGCACTGGGGAATTTAATTGGGAAATTTTGGTACCAAGCCTTGTTCTCAAAAAGATGAGAAGTATAATAAAAAGGCCAGTTCAAAGTGCAATGATGGGAGTGGTTTCCTCAGGACAAGATCCCACCTAAGTAAGCTTCTAACTTATAAAAAATGAAATGGCTAAAAAAAATCTTCTACTCCATAAGCAAATAAAAATTTATTCAACAAATGAGAGCATCAACAAATCAAAACTTATGCAAATGTAATTCAAGGAAGGGTTCAGGTTCCATTGCAAACAGACAGCAGAACTTGGAAACATTGGCAATGTAGTTCTTGGTTTAGAGTCATGAAGTGTAACTCAGTAAAGGGGTTGTGAAATCTCCAACTGCAGTTAAGAAAAATTGCGGATCCATGCATCCCTCTTAGGATCCTATTTCCTAGGGAAGTAGATGACATTTCCATGGAAAACTAGGGGTGAGGAGGGGGGCAATAGAGGGGGAAGGGATGGGGGATGAGAACATGAGGGAACAGGAGGGACAGAGTGGGAAAGCAATGAAAGAGACATCTTGATAGAGGGAGAATTATGAGGTTAGGGAGAAACCTGGTGCTAGGGAAATTCCCAGGAATCTACAAGGATGACCTCAGCTTTGACTACTAGCAATAGTGGAGAGGGTGCCTGAACTGATGTTCTCCTGTAATCAGATTGGTGAATACCCTAACTGTCATCATAGAGCCTTCATCCAGTAATTGATGGAAGCAGATACAGAGATCCACAGCCAAGTACCAGGCAGAGCTATGGGAGTCCAGGTGAAGAGTGGGAAGAAGAATTATATGAGCAAGGGGGTCAAGATCATGATGGAGAAATTTACACAGACAACTGAACCAAGCTGGTAGGAACTCAAGAACTTTAGACCAACAGCTGTGGAACCTGCAAGGGACCAGATGAGGCCTTCTGCATATGGGAGACAGTTGTGTAGCTTGGACTGAGGGGCACTTGGCAGTGGGATCAGGATCTATCCCTGATAAATGAGCTGGCTTTCTCAAGCCCATTACCTATGGTGGGACGCACTGCTCAGCCTTGATGCGG
>CABHPP010107960.1:15485-34957 GCA_902168425.1 Peromyscus attwateri
GGCGCTTGGTCCTGCCTCAACTAAATGTATCAGGTTTTGCTGACTCTTGTTACGATTTTAGAGGAAGGGATGGAAGGTGGGTTTGGGGGGAAACTGTTGGGGTGTGGGAGGAGAGATGAGAGGAAGATCTGCAGTTGACATGTAGAATGAGTAGAAAACTTTCTTAAATTAAAAAAAAAGTTGCTGAGGTTAGGCTCATTGCAGGGAGTCACTGCATGGAGGTGCTGTGAAGCCAGAGCATGAAACTGTGAAGGTGAAGTCTGGAATATGTAGGAGATCCCAAGATGTTGGTAATTCCAGATCGTTGGGCTATATGTCAGGAAAGGCTACATACTGTGAATGGAACTAGTACTAGAGAGAGTCAGGTGTTACATTCAGCAAAGCTGTATGGCAAGAGCAATATAATCCCTTTGACATCACACAAAGAGCTACAGAATTTAGAATTTTCCCTGCTAGCTTTTGGTTTTGTTTCGATCTGATTTTTCCTCAGTATACCTCCATTCCTTCCTTCTGGAACAGTAATGTGTATCTTGGGCCATTATATGCTGGAAGTACGTGATTTGCTTTTTCTTATTTTTATAAGTAGTTGTTATTAAGAGAATGCCTTGCATCCCAGAGGAAAGATTTTGAACTTTAGACTGAAAGACTACATGGACTTTTGAACTTAGATTAAATATATTTCCATCATTATATGTTCACAATTGTATGAAGCCCAGAAAGTAAGTAGTATGTGGTGGTTTCAATGACAATACCTCCCATAGACACATGTCTTTGAATATTTTGGCCCCAATTGGTAGAACTGTTTGAGGAGGATTCAAAAGTGAGAATTTGTTGGAGGAAGTGTGTCATTAAAAGTAGGCTTTGAGGTTTCAAAACATTCATTCTCTTCTCAATGTTCTCTCTGATTCCTGTTTGTGGATGGAGATGTGAGCTCTCAGCTGCCTTCTGCCTGCCACATCTGCTCTGCCATCATAAACTCCAAGCTTCTAAAATCATAAGTTCCAAATAAACTCTTTCTTTCAAATTTGTCTTGGTCATGGTGTTTATCACAGCAATAGAAAAGTAACTTATATGGTGTTTATCAACAGATGAGTAGATAATGAAATTATAGTGCATATATATAAAGGGATTTTATTTATTTGTTAAAAATGAAATTATTAAAATTGTAGGTAAAGGGATAAAACTGGAAAAATTATGCTTAATGTTATAGCTATGATTTAGAGAGAGATATAGTACATATTATCACAGGTATGAACCTCAGCTTTGGATCTTTTGATTTCTGTGCTTACCTTGGAGTACCTATAAAAGCTAAGACGTATAAAAGTTATTATTCATACAGAGAGAGAATTACTAAGGGAGGGGAATAGTAGAATGTAAGTGGTATGAATGAGGAAAAGAGAGTAACACAGCATAAAGATTTAAGTGGTAACTGATTGGACGGGATGGCAGAGGAAGTTTTTAGGGGACTATCTAACACTGAGGTTGTTTGACAAACACACATGGAAACCTCCTGTTTTATAAGTGTTTTATAAGTTTTCTTTAAAATACATTTAAAAAAAAAGATTAATTCAAGTTACCCTACATGGCAACGACGCCTAAAAAAAAAAAAAAAAAAAAAAAAAAAAAAAAAAAAAAAAAAAAAAAAGTGTCTTTTGCTAATGATAGAGCCAATTCTTTCATGAACTCGCAGAAGTTATGTTTTTCTTCACAAGACCTGCACAAGATCAAGCCAATTAACATTCTAGCACAAAGGTTATGCAGGGCAAAGAAGTACCCACTCATACCTGAGTAACTAATGGAAACTGATGGCTACTGGGAGATGCATACTCAATTTTATGCGCATTTGTGGTCCCTTCTGTGATGCCTGGGCTACAGTGGAAAGTCACATACCCATATACAGGTGTGTAGCCTGAGCAGACCTGCTCTGGTGACTGGATGGCCGAACATCCTGGCTGTCATGATAGAACTCTCATCCAGTGTCTGATGGAAGCAGATGCAGAGATCCACGGCTGAGCCCCAGGTGGAGTTCTGGGAGCCCAATCTGCGAGAGAGAGGAGGGACTGTATGAGCGAGATATATTGAGACCATGATTGGAAAAAGCACAGGGACAAATAGCCAAACTAGTGGAAACACATGAACTATGGACCACTAGCTGAGGAGCTCCATGGAACTGGATCAAGCCCTCTGGATAAGTGAGACAGTTGATTAGCTTGAACTATTTAGGAGGCCCCTAGGCAGTGGGACCAGGACCTGTCCTTTGTGCATGAGCTGGCTTTTTGGAACCTAGGGCCTATGCTGAGAAGCTTGGCTCGGCCTTGGTGTAGGGAAGAGGGGACTGGACCTGCCTCAAATGAATCTACCTGGCTGGGCTGACGCCCCAGGGGAGACCTTGCCTTGGAGGAGGTGGGAATGGCACCATTTGTTGAAGAGCTTTCTTTTTTCAATGGTAGAGTTTTGGCTTCTTTGTCAAAAATCATACATTCATAGCTGTGTGGATTAATGTCAGGGTCTTCAATTTGATTCCATTGGTCCACATGTCGATTTTTATGCCAGTACCAAGCTGTTTTTATTACTAGAGCTCCATAGTAGAGCTTGAGGTCAGGGATCATGATGCCTCCAGAGGCTGCTTTATTATACAGGATTCTTTTAGCTATCCTAGGTTTTTTGTTTTTCCATATAAAGTTAAATATTGTTCTTTCCAAGTCTGTGAAGAATTGTGTTCAGATTTTGATGGGTATTGCATTGAATCTGTATATTCCTTTTGGTAAGATTGCCATTTTTACTATGTTGATTCTACATATCCATGGGCATGGGAGATCTTTCCATTTTCTGCTACCTTCTTCGATTTCTTTCTTCAGAGATTTAAAGTTCTTATCATACAGGTCTTTCATTTGCTTAGTTAGAGTTACCCCAAGGTATATTATATTATTTGTGGCTATTGTAAAGGGTGATGTTTCTCTGATTTCTTTCTCAGCCCATTTATCATTTGTAATATAGGAGGGCTACTGATTTTTTTGAGTTAATCTTGTATTCTGCCACCTTACTGAAGGAGTTTATCAGCTGTAGGCGTTCCCTGGTAGAACTTTTGGGGTCACTTATGTATACTATCATATCGTCTGCAAATAATGAAAGTTTGACTTCTTCCTTTCCAATTTGTATCCCCTTGATCTCCTTTTGTTGTATTACTGCTCTAGCTAGAAATTCAAGTACTAAGTTGAATAAGTATGGGAAGAGTGGACAGCCTTGTCTTGTTCCTGATTTTAGCAGAATTGCTTTGAGTTTCTCTCCATTTAATTTGATGTTGGCTGTTGGCTTGCTGTAAATTGCTTTTATTATGTTGAGGTATGTTCTTTGTATTCCTGATCTCTCCAAGACGTTTATCATAAAGGGGTATCGGATTTTGTCAAAGGCTTTTTCAGCATCCAATGAGGTGATCATGTGGTTTTCTTTCTTTCAGTTTGTTTATATGGTATATTACATTTTGTATGTTGAACCATCCTTGCATCCCTGAGATAAAACATACTTGGTCATGGTGGATAATTTTTTTGATGTGTTCCTGGATTCGGTTAGCCAGTATTTTATTGAGTATTTTTGCATAAATGTTCATGAGGGAGATTGGTCTCTAATTCTCTTTCTTTGTTACATCTTTGTGTTGTTTGGGTATCAGGGTAACTGTAGCCTCATAAAAAGAATTTGATAATGTTCCTTCTGTTTCTATTGTGTGGAACAATTTGAAGAGTATTGATATTAGCTCTTCTTTGAAAATCTGGCAGAATTCTGCACTGAAACAATCTCATCCTAGGCTGTTTTTGGTTGGGAGACTTTTAATGACTGTTTCTATTTCCTTAGGGGTTATTGGTCTATTTAAATAGTTTAACTGGTCTTGATTTAACTTTGGTATGTGGTACCCATCCAGAAAATCATCTGTTTCTTTCAGATTTTCCAGTTTGTGGAATACAGGTTTTTGAAGTATGACCTGATGATTCTCTGGATTTCCAAATTGTCTGTTGTTATATGTCCCTTTTCATTTCTGATTTTGTTAATTTGGATGCACTCTCTCTGCTTTTTGGCTAATTTGGATAAGGGCTTGTCTATCTTGTTGATTTTCTCAAGAACCAACTCTTTGTTTCATTGATTCTTTGTATTGTTCTCTTTGTTTCTGTTTTATTGATTTCAACTCTCAGTTTGATTATTTCCTGGCATCTGTTCTTCCTGGGTGACTCTGCTTCTTCTTGTTCTAGAGCTTTCAGGTGTGCTGTAAGTCACTAATGTGAGATTTCTCCAACTTCTTTTTTTTTAATTTATTTTATTTTATTTTACAATATAATTCAACTTTACATATCAGCCATGGATTCCCCCGTTCTCCCCCCCCCACTCCCCATTTCCATCTCCTCCAGGGCAAAGACTCCCCCGAGGATTGAGATCAACCTGGTGGACTCAGTCCAGGCAGGTCTATTCCCCTCCTCCCAGGCTGAGCCAAGGGTCTCTGCTAAGCCCCAGGTTTCAAACAGCCAATTCATGCACTGAGCACAGGACCCGGTCCACAGAGACGAGTGGCCAAATGAATGGAAACACATGAACTGTGAGCCAATGGCTGAGGGGCCCCCAACTGGATAAGGCCCTCTGAATGGGTGAGACAGTTGATTGGCTTGATCTGTGTGGGAGGCATCTCCAACTTCTTTATGTGGGCATTTAGAGCTATGCATTTTCCTCTTAGCACTGCTTTCATGGTGTCCCATAAGTTTGGGTATGTTGTACATTCTCATTCATTGAATTCTAGGAAATCTTTAATTTCTTTCTTATTTCTTCCTTGACCCATTGGTGATTCAATTGGGCATTATTCAGTTTCAATGAGATTGTAGGCTTTCTGTAATTTTTGTTGCTGTTGAAATCTAACTTTAAGCCATGGTGGTCTGTTAAGATACAGAGGGTTATTTCAATTTTTTTTTGTATCTGTTGAGATTTGCTTTGTGACCAAGCATGTGGTCAAGCTACTGTGCAAGAGAACCTGGGGCATTATTCAATAGTTCTTTGCATTATCCTTTATTCTTGAGGGAAGTCAAGAGAAACCAACCCTCCTCTAAGCAGAAAACCACAGTCTAGGTCACATTACAAACCCAAGCACTAGCGTGGGGTTCCAGTGAAAGAAAAGGATAGGAACACCCCAATCCAGGTTGAAGATGTTTAACTCAACTCTCCGCATTTACATACCCCTATTCACTACCCGAGTCCCTCAACTGAAATACTCTGACCTCCAAGGGGGCAAAGCATCAGGCGGAGACAGGGGCAGGAATCAATGATACCAGAGAACCTCAGGCCACAGCTTCTGGTGACCAAGATAAAATGCCTGTGAGAGCAGGGACTGCTTTTGGAAGGCTGACAGTGTCATCAAGAACATGAGATGACCAGAGTGACAAGATTTTGAAAGAATGTGGATATATTCGAACCTCAGAAAGGACAGATTTTAGAAGACAAATTTCCCATGCCTGCTAAGTGCTTCTTCATCCAGGAAATGATCCTTCTATTCATGTGTTTATGGGAGGTCATGCCATTTCCCTTGCTACCTGGTATAACTGATCACTCTCTCAACGTTTTTCAAACGACAATTGAGTTTCCCATTCATTTTGGTCCCCAAGCAGTACTGCTTATTAGTGGCCTGTAGATTCACTCCCAATTAATTACCCACTTGGGGGGTAAAAAGCAAAAAACAATTTCCCCTAAGTTGGCCCCAGTCAAGTCAGAATTAAAGTAGAAGGACTGGCAGCCTCCTGGAGACTAAAAGAACTTGATAGATTAAATTTACCTTTCCAAGGATGGGAAATTTATTCAGATGTTGTTTGGGAATTCATAGGTACCACCACAGGATAAGAATTAAAAGGTAGACATCTCACTCTTCCTTGTATCTTTCTCTATTGCCTCACTGTCACTACATTTCTGCTGAATGGAGCACCAGGCACTAGTCACACAGGTAGCCTCTTGGTATAATCAGAACACATCACAATTTCCCCATTCAAAGTGGTAGCTACATCTCTGGCTGCAATGGTGATTTTCCAGTTACTTCAATATTTTAAAAGGCTGCAGCAGCATGCAAAACAATTTCATTTCATTTAAAAAAAGTTAAGAAAGGTCTTCAGGAGATGATGAGTTTCATTATTTCTTGTCTGGATAGAGGTTTGATTTGCTCTTGAATGTTCCTGGGTAGAGACTAGAACAAAGCACAGCATGTGAAGGTCTACTCAGTGTGGTCGTCTCCCTCATTCTCATCTTCACCATCGAAGCAGAACTGAACTTAGAGGCTGGATTCTCCTCAGATTTCTTTGGCTCAGGTGCAGATCTAGAATCTTGATCTTTTTTGCCATCTTTCCTATCCAACTCCTTCCAGTGGTCTTTGTTCCCTCCTTCTCCAGGACCACAACTGGAGTTCCCAGTTAGGCCTTTTGGGACACTCATCCCATCTATTTTATTTTCATCTTTCCTTGGTGGTCCATCCTCAGAGTTCCCTCCACCACTTGTAGGGGACTGCTGCTCTGTGTCTGAGCTCTGAGATAGAGCAGGAGAGTTAGAGCTTTGCTTCACCCATGCATTCTCATTTGGTGGAGGGGCTGGTGATCAGGTTTAGGAGGTTTGGAGGTTGGAGAGTGACAGTCTTCTTTATTGAGGGTTTCATTTTCCAGAGACTTCTCACTCTCTCTCCTTCGTGGATTTCTGCCAGATGTGGCTGAGGCCCCAGTCTGCGATGACTCACTTCTTGTCCTCGACTGTTCTCTTTCCTGAGTTTCTTCACTTAGCCAACTTGGGTGTGTCTCCTGTGGCCGATGGTTTAGTTTCGGCTCATCCAGCTGCCACTGCAACTACTCCTGTTCCTTCTGTAGACACTCCTCTACTTCTCGTTCTCTAGCAGCCGTGTCTACAGGTTTCGCCCCCCCACCAAAAGATAGAAGCCACTCGACTGGACTGGGAGGTACTAGCAGAGGAATCATTTTCCTTAGGAGGACTCCGAGGCTTTAGATTCAGGTTGGGTCTTTGAGGGGGACCTCTGTCGTCATGCCTATAATCGTTCCTAGAGTAATCATCCCTGGAGCTCCATGATTGATCATCCCTTCTGTCATACCGGTCTTCATAGTGGTCCCCACCTCCTCTTTAGTCATCATCCCTATGGTACCTACTACCAAATGCTCTTCTGCCATTGCCTATCCTGGAGTCATAGCCTTGGTCATAGTCTCTGCTGCCTGGGTTATCATATCGATCCCAGAACCCATAGCGATTCATATCTCGGCGTGGGCCGTCCCGGTATCCTTCCCGGTACCAGTCTGAATCTTAAGGATCTCGATACTTTTCTCCAACGCTCTCATCACTTCTAGGCGGGTAGTCATCAAAGCTGTCTGGCTTTGATGGTGGCGGGATGGGCCCTCCAGTCTGTGTCTGTTTTGTCAGAATCCCAATGTCTATCTCGACCAAAAGAACGATCATCCCGGTCTTTATCCTATGCTTGATCAGCAACGTCCATTCGAATTCTCCTGTTACCTAGAGACTCTTCATTGAGACTCAGAGCACTGAGCAGTGAATCCAGGTCCTCAAATTCCGCATAGCCAAAGCCTTTCAACCTGTCTGGATTGCTGGCTTCACAAGGTAAACATACAGCGCTGATACTTAGTCCTCTAAAGAATTCCTTAATGGAGTCTTCTGTCACATCATAGGGCAGGTTCCTTAAGAAAGCAGGGTAGGGTGGCGATTTGGGAAGATGGCTCTGGTCGATATTGGGTTCCAGATCAGCCCCTGGAGCAGTGGGAAAGATGGTTCGGTCAATTGGAAGTGCCCTGTACACATCGTCATTGTTACTGTGCCAAGTTGTTGACACATCTCCTTCCAGATCGTCTGTTTCATCAGCCCAGCTGACTGGTTTAGGGACATAGGTGCTTCCTCCACCAGTACCCCCATCCTCAGCTAGAAAGTCTGTTAGGGAGATGGTCTTCCCCTTCTTATTCTTTTTTGCTGAGGCCGCCATGTTGGGAGAGGGAGAGAGAACCAAAACTAAGCATTATTGCTACCAATTAATTTAATTTAACTTAAATGTTTTGGTTTATCTCTTAACTATTAGTAATATCTATTTCTTATGTATGTGTATATATTTATCAGTAGCTCATATCATATATTATGCTAGCCATACACTAAATTTTTATTTTTATTTTTTATTTATTTTTTTCATGTACTAAAATTTTAATCTAAAATATATGTCACACAAATTTTTTGGCCTGTAAAAGTGGTTTTGATTATTAGATGAAACTTGCAATTACATGTGAATTTAAGTACTAATGCCTTTCATTTCATGAGCAGTATATAGAATATTAACACTCAAGTATTAATAGTGTTCCATGCCATAAAAATGATGCAGTTCATATACTAAATATTTAATTCCTTTGAAAAGTATTTTTTGTAATCTTCAATGGACAAATGGTGCATTTCCTTAGTAATGTACATTTCTAGAAATTTTTATTTTTTGTATGATATAAATGTTTTCTTTAATTTTCAGATTTTTATTATTGATGTATAGACAATTGATAAAATCTTGAGAACTCATCTAATAATCTGGAATATTCTTAAATATAATAATTATTAGCTAAATTTACTTGTTTGACTAGATGAATTTTTAATATGAGATCACATATCTAGATATTATGTATTTATTTCTTTTTAATATATGTAAATTTGTTGCATCTCTTCTTGATTTGCTTTGTGTTTTCATTGTTTTTACTATTCCAGTCTTGAGTGTTGACTATAGAACTTTGCACATGTAATAAAATCCCTTTGCCAATGATTCACATGATCAGTGATTGGTATTTTTAAAACAGTGCCTCAATTTGTAGTTAATGTTGCCTTAAACTTCACAATAACACAGACTAGCCTCCACTTGTAATCCTTGTGTTTTCACCTCCCATGTTCTAGAAGTAAAGATATGTTTCCCTTTTCCCCATGACAAGCCACTTGCTATTTCTCTACCTTGAATGCTTGCCCTTGAAAGGAACTCTAGTCCAATACTGAAGGTAATACTGTTGCCTTATTCCCAATATTAAAAGCCATATAAAGATTATTCACAATTTAAAAGAACAGTCATTTTTTTCACAGATATTCCTTATGGTATTAAGGGTATTTTCTTCCTATTTCTCAGTTTACTCATAGTTTTTTTTTTTTTTTTTTAATGAAAGCCTAATGGACAGTATCATTTTTTCTTGATCACTCTGAACTATTGATTCTTTTATATTACTTTATTGCTATATTGTGTATATTTGTTAGTTTTCTGTTGCTGTGATAAAACTCTCTAACAAAGAAATTTATGAAAAAAGTTTATTTTGGCTTATGGTTCTAGAGGCTAAGACTCCACTGCGACAAGCAAAGAAACATGGCAACAAATGGCAGTCACTGCAGTAACAGCATTAAGCTGAAAGATCATATCTTGAACCATAAACACAAGCAGAGACAAAAAATGAAGTGGGGCAAGATTATAAGCACTCAATATCCTTTCCCAGTGAGGGACTTCCTCCAGAATGGATGTACCTCTCCATAATCTCCCCAAACAGTGTCACTAACTAGGGATCAAGTATTCAAAGATATGAGGCTACTGGGAACATTTTTTATTCAAACCATCACAATGTGCTACATGTTTTTGCCATTTATATTTTTTGGCATCTTCACATTCCTGGGGAAAATCTCAGTATGTTATAATATAATATAGTATTATCCATATATTACTGTCTTTCATTAGCCTTCTTTTCTTTGAGCTAATTTTAACACTGACATCCCATTTTTCATTATTGATTTTAGTGATTTGAATCTTTTTCTTTTTTACTGATTAATCAAGCTAATGCGTTTTAAAAAAAAAATTCAGATCTTTTCACTGAACTGACCAAAATTATGGTTTTGTTTATCTCTCATTATTTTTGTTTGTTTGTTTGTTTGGTTTGGTTTGGTTTTTGATTTGCTTTATAACTACTCTAATATTTATTATTTACTTCCTTCTATTTGCTTTGGATTTTGTTTTTTCTTTCCTGGTTATTAAGGTGGAAGCCTAGATTATTGAATGGTGATAATTCTCTCCTTGAACACTAATGTTTATACTTACAACTTTCTACTGAACTACTGCTTTAATGTAAGTTTTCTCAGGTTGTCTTTTCACTTTTTTTTCTCATCAAAGCCATTTCCAACTTTCCATTGTTATTTTCTTTATGCTCAAAATGATCTACAAAAGATACAGTACACATTTGTTCAAAGATTTGGAATGAGAACAATCAAATCTTCCAGAGTAACTGCAAAGAGCTTGAATGTAGAACATGTTCTGTATTTATCTTCCTTGACACAATAGTGTAGCAGGAGAGTTTCTCTCTAGCTCCCACCAAGCCTCGGCAGTTCCACAGCCCACTTATAAAATAAACACACAGGCTTATATTATTTAAACTGTTTGGCCTAATGACTCAGGCTTCTTGCTATCTAGTTCTATATCTCAAATTAACCCATATCTATTAGTCTATAAGTTGCCACATGGCTCCTGGCTTACAGGTACCTTACATCTTGCTTTTCATGGTGGCGGCTGGCAGAGTCTCCCTGCCTCAGCCTTCCACCTCCTAGAATTCTTCTCCTCCTTGTCCCACCTACCCTACCCTTCCTGCCTGGCTACTGGCCAATCAAAGTTTTATTTATCAAGCAATCATAGCAACATATATTTACAGCATACAGGATATCCCACAGCACAACAGTTTCTCCCAAGAGCAATTTTACCTAGAAGATCTACATGGAGACAATTGTTAAGTATCTGATCTCACATACATAAAGTTTTTGTCATTGTTGCTGTTGTACAGAAATATTATTCAGTGTACTATTAGAAGAAGTATGTGCTGGTGACTGAGGAAGAGGCTAAAGTCTCATTTACCTAACAGGAAAATAAGAAATAGAATTTTGTTGGGGTGGAGGTGAAAAGGAACCTCTTAAACTGTGAATGTGATGCTACCTTTCCTATCCTGAGTACTTATTAGCCATCCCAAAATATTACACATTTTTCTATATTCAGATATTCACACCTTGGAGTTGAAAAGTAGATCTTGTTTTCTGAAGACAATTATTTCTGATGTTCACTTCTCATTTTATTCCCATGACAGGCAGACAAATTGTGTCAGATGACATAGCTTTTGTGCTTTTCCATGTATATAGCATGTGTGTAGACACATCATACCTATACAGAAAGTTGTAAAAGTTAGTAATTCAAAATGAACATCAGTAGAAGGAAAATAACTATGAGAAGTAATTACAAGCAAGAAAATTAAGGGAATGCAAGTTGCCCATAAGCCTATGAATATCCAAATTGAATTTTAAGGAAGAAATGAAAAGTAAAAGTCAAACAAGATGCTGTGTTTCCTTATTAAAATTCCCTTCCACTTGGATTAGATCAAGTCTCAAGACCAAAACAAGCAAATCATCCTTATTCTAAATATTGAGATGACTCTGTATTATTGGCACTGGAGAATCTGTATCTCTATATATGGGTTGACATAAGCCTTTCTATTAACCTCAAAATAGCAAAAAAATAGAGCAATTATTGTAAAATCAAACAAAAAGTGCTACTATGTCCCTACCACAAGGATTAAAGGCCTATTTAATATAAATTTACATAATGAAGGAAGAACATGAGAACAAAGAATGGTTGCTGCATCATTTATTTTAGTTTGTGCATGCACAAAAAAACAGCTTGGCTTATATTTCAGTAACACAACTGAATAACTGAAAATCTACTTATCTTTGTTTCATTTTCTCACTTCTGTATTGACTATTGCTAAAATTTCTTCCCTTAGCTAATGAAAGTTGTACACATCTATTAAAATTGAAGTTTGAGTTTTATTAAAAGAAAGAAGATTTATTTATTCATTTACCTCCTCCAAAATAGGCCTTTGAGATTCAAAAGAGGAACTTGGGCGTTATATTTATAACATAGTGGTAGAGAAATATAATACTATTTGTGTCCTCTTAAGACATTTGCAAAGAAGTAGTTCACTAGACTAGAAAGGTGGAAGAAAAAATAAAAATTTTAGAGAATTTGGGGAAGTGGAGGAAACTAGACTTTAAAAGTTGAGAGCTAAGAATCATGGATTGCCATTAGAAAAATTTAAAAGTAACTCTATTCTCTAGAACTTTGAAGAAGTCTATTCAATGCCAGGGTGTCATGGCAAACAAAAAGCCTCAATCCATTTCTGCATATATACACACCAAATGAAGAGCAACTTTACCCAGAAGATCTATGTGGCGACAATAGTTAATGTATGTATTAGATCTCACAAAGCCAAAGCAACCTGTGGGATGACTCATCCCTAACAGGCTTGAGGGCCAGACGGCCCAAACAAGTAAAAAAGATACTTTCTTAGAGCCAATCAGGGTCTGCCTAAGGGCCTTAGCAACAGCAGCTGAAACATGATCTGGAGATGACCTAGACCAATGAGAGACAGCTATGTCACACCAGCAGATGCATATTCATCAGACCTCCCACCAGGGAGGGGTGGAGCGTACATAAGGCTTGCCTCTTCCTGAATAAACTGAGCTTGTTGTTTGGATATTCTCCTGGAGTCTGTGTGGTTTGACTCTGCACCTACTTGGCCCCCGCCCCCAAAGGGAACAACAGCAAAGGACCCTGCTACAGCAACCCTTTATTTTTTTTCTCTCGGTTCTATTTTTTAAATTTTTTTTTTGCTCTATGCTATGTGATTTTTCAATTAATAGTGACTTTGAGGTGGATGCTCCCAATGTGGAAGATCATCTCTGAGTCTGGCACTTAGTATTGTGCTCCAATCATATGTAGGGATTCTGTAAACACTGTTGGTTTAGAGTCATTTCTGAATTACATTCAAATTAAATATATGTAATTCTTCTGATTAATGACCCCAAGTGATATTAAATTCAACACAACATAGTAGGAAATGATAGACACTTAATATGAAGACAACAATAAAACTAAGTCCCAATATTGGCAGTTCTTTATAGGATTAAAGTGTTGATTATATCTATGTGTACATGTATCTTTAATCAGGGCCACCCTATTTTGTAAAATTTGTCTGCTTTGGTTAAATAGTATTAATTTTAGCCAGGCGGTGGTGGCACATGCCTTTAGTCGCAGCACTTGGGAGGCAGAGACAGGTGGATCTCTGTGAGTTCAAGGCCAGCCTGGGCTACAGAGCAAGGTCCAGGGCAGGCTCCAAAGCCACACAGGGAAACCCTGTCATGAAAAACCAAAAAAAAAATGAATGAATGAATGAATAAATAAATGAATAAATAAATAAATAGAGTGTTGATTATGTTTACATGTATTTTTAATCAGGGTCTTTGTAAAGTTTGTAAAGTTTGTGTGCTTTTGTTAAACAGTATTAATTTTCCCAAACCACAGGAATTAATAGTTGCAGAACAAAATTAACTTATTTTCTAAGATTCCTACTACTACCATACTGCCAAGAAGACATATCTATTGTTCACCTGACATTCTGAAAACTCCCTACTCAGTGCTCACTGTTTACTCTTAGCAGCTACCAATCTCTGACCAGAAAATGGAAGTTTTTAAATAGCCACCTTACATCTACTTTTCCATCATACCTATTTCTTATTTATAAATTAGCATTGATCTTTCTGCTTTTCCAATCTACAGACCTCATCCCACAGCTTTTATTTTTAAATTAAATTTTTTCTGTTGCTGACATAACTTATTTTCTTGTCTGTCTTCTCTCTGTTTGGTTGACCTTTCATCTACATCTGCATCTGATCTCTCCTCATCTCTTTATAGATGAGAGAGAGAGAGAGAGAGAGAGAGAGAGAGAGAGAGAGAGAGAAAATTTATATAAAATACATGAGGTACATGGATAGAGATACTGATTTACATAGAGAGAAACACATATAGATGTAGATAAATAATTTATATCTATATCTGTGTCTATATCAAAAACTTTAACTTAAATTATTATGGCTTAGACAACAGTATATAATCTAAATTTTACTACATTTAAATTATTTTTTTTTAAATCAATTGGACATGCATTTATACTCATAAGAATTAAAAGTTTATATTCATATTTTACTTTTCCTATGTAATTAATGTAGATATTTTCATCTCCAAAATGGTTGGAAACCATGAAATTAGAAGTTCTTAATAAATTATTGAAAAATATTAGTATGAATCATATTTATTTGTCTTTGAAATGGCCATAAATTGGATTAACTAAAATGCATTATACAGTTATGAATTCCTATGCCATTTTTATATGTTTATGTGTAGGTCTAGAAACTTAGTGGTTATTTATAGAATGATATACCATCAGAAGAATGATTAATTCACACGTAAAATTATAAATAGTATGAGGCTGTACCAGTACATTGTTGATGTTTAGAGACAATTGTTTTTAAAAGTTAGGATGTGTTTTGATAAGACTATAACAAGCTATTATTATTGCTATCAGGGATTAAAAACACTAAAAATGTAGTTAAAACAGAGTGAAGAATATCAGATATTGGCATTCAGTACACACATTTCTATAGCTGATAATGGAAGAAAACATGGAGCCTATTAGCTTTAAAAGTTTTTCAGATATGTACTTACATGCACATGCTTGATTAGGTCAAATGATAACC
Source organism: Peromyscus attwateri (assembly GCA_902168425.1). Classification (NCBI taxonomy): domain Eukaryota; kingdom Metazoa; phylum Chordata; class Mammalia; order Rodentia; family Cricetidae; genus Peromyscus; species Peromyscus attwateri. The sequence continues at coordinate 30,135 of CABHPP010107960.1, forward strand.
CAAGTTCCTTACCAGCTTTGAATATTTCATTGTCTATGAAACTTGACTAAATTCAATAAGTACTTCAAATATCCTTAATTTATATCTTCAGTAGAACAGATTTTGTTCAGGAATTTTGTCCTGGTTAGTATTAAAAAAAATAATTTGAAGTGCAATAATGGCTTCATGGGTTTGTGAGGCTTGCTTGAAAGGAAAGACGTACATGTTACTTGGTTTTTCAGTTAAGAGTAATGATATAAAAATAGTAAACACATGTCTGGAAACCAGAATGTCTCACAATTTCCTCCCACAAATGAAGAATTCGCCTGCTGCTTGCTTATCCTTATAGGGAGACTTAAATATGTGTTTTAAATATATAACTGATAATCATTTTACTAAAACTTAAATATAGATTTGTTAAATAGTAACTCAGTTTTTAATGTTATTTTGTTATACAATAATCCACTTCCAGATTTCTGAAAAATGTAAAAATAACACAGTATGACATGCTTTCATTTGCCACAGTGTCTTCTTTGAAAATCTGCCTTACCAGAGTGTCATATCAACAAAAATGTTAAATAAAACAAAATGAACTTTTTACCAAATGGAGTGAAACAGACACAGAAATGTTTAGCATTCCAGGAGTTGGTCTGTAGCAGATGCTTTACAAAATTAACTATTTGGACACATTTCAAAATTCTTCAAAATACTGTAAGCTTTCCACTAAATCTGAGGTTTTGGCATTAAGATGCCAAACTTTCATCAATAAAGTTACTTTAGTACAAACATTAAGACACCATTTTGTTTTTCACAGAACAGGGGATATTAGCAGATTTTTAATTAGCATTCTCAGCTCAAATTCAGTATTAGTTAGTGATTTCTTTTATACATGACAGTCTCTAGGCTTTTCAGAGAGCACAAATAAGGCAATATATATTACTCTTTAAATTTGAAATTTAAATTCTTTTTTTTTTTTTTTTTTTGGTTTTTTCGAGACAGGGTTTCTCTGTGTAGCTTTGCGCCTTTCCTGGAAATCACTTGGTAGCCCAGGCTGGCCTTGAACTCACAGAGATCCGCCTGTCTCTGCCTCCCGAGTGCTGGGATTAAAGGCGTGCGCCACCACTGCCCGGCTTGAAATTTAAATTCTTGTCACATGGTGTTTGATATGACAGTCTATCCTACAGCAAATCTTATGAAGCAAGTAACTCCAAATGACCCATTTGCTTGTACCAGTTCCCCCAATGTATTTTATAGCACAACATGTAGTAATTATAGTCTCAGATGAGAATGCTCTCATGAAAAATATATAATACATACATCGAGTTCATGGTGAGGAAATGATTAAGGACTCATTATAGATAAATAATTTGAATCTGAAAGAAAGCTAAAGTAGTTGTCCTGGTTGTTTTGCTATTTTTGCTTGTTTGTCTGTTTTGTCTTTGTCAATGTCATACAAACCTGTGTATGATATACATGTGGCAAGAGAGAATCTGAATTGACAAAATGCCTCTATCAGATGGGCCAGTAGGTATGGTGATATATTATGTACCCTAATAAACTTGGTTGAGAATCAGAGGACAGAGCTAGCAACTAGAGTAGACATAGAAGTCAGGCAGTGGTGGCACACACCTTTAATCCTGGTACTGGGAAGCACACGTGCCTTTAATCCAGGAAGTGATGTCTAGGCAGAGAAAGGTATATAAGGCATGAAGAAACAGGAACTCACTCTCTTTAGGCTGAGGATTTCCTAGGTGAGAATCAGTGGCTGGCTATTCTGCTTCTCTGATCTTTGAGCTTTTGCCCTAATATCTGGCACTGGGTTTTTTTATTATAAGACCATCTAAGATTTAAACAACAAGTAGACAAGTATGTAAGGCATTATCTTGATATGAATGATGTTGAAGGACCTTGTCCACTGTATACAGTACCATCCCAGGGCAGTTGGCCTTGCGTTCTGTAAGAAAGCCAGCTAAGCAAGCCATGAGGATGAAGCCAGTAAGCAACTATCTTAGATGGCCTCCTCCTCCCACTGGGTTCCTACCCTAAGTTCCAGCCTTGATATTGTTCAATGGTGGCACAAGATCTGAGAGTTGTAAGCTGAAATAAACCCTTTCATATTTAAGTTCTTTTCAGTCATTGTGTTTGATCACATCTATAGAAGTCTTAACTAAGACACTGGTTTAGCACTCTGAGTTTTATTTTGTTGCATAAGAGAATTGTCACTTCACAAATTCTAGCAGCTCATTTTGTCTTCATGATTTTTCATAGCTGAAATTCTTGTTTCTCTATATTAACAAAGCAAGGGACATATCTACATTGCTACCATTGTATGTATGGGGGTAGTGGAGGTGTGAGTATATGTGGGCTGTAAGGGTATGCCCCTGCACATTTGTTAATGCCAGAGGAAGACATTCAATGTCTTACTCTATTATTCATACCTATATTCCTTTGAGACAGGATCACTCATTAAAATAAGCTGGGCTAAGGGCCAGGCAATCTCAGCAATTCTCCCGTCTTTACCTCCAATAGTGTTACAATTACAGGCACTTGCCTGAACATGTTCAGCTTTTTACATGGATTCTAAGATCTAAAGTCAGATCCTTGTGCTTGTGTAGTGAGCACTGTCACTCAGGGAGCCTCTCTCTTGGCCTTCCTATCATATTTTAAGACCATTGCAAATATATGGCCAATTTCCTTTTTTTAATTATGTTTTTCTTCAAATTAGTAATCCTAGGCACCATCACCAGAAGATACTCATGAAGACATTTCAGGTGAAGTAAAGAGAAAAATACTTAAGCAGCATTAGAGCAGAGGACAGAATCATCTGTGAACTACTTAATCATTTCCTACATAAACAAGCATTAATTATACAATTGTAAATATTTAAATTTGGTCAAGTGCTCAGCTAAAGTTCAATAGAGATTACAATTCCATTAGTCTACTAATGAACATAAAAAGGTGTTTTACATCAATAAAAGACTTAAAATTGGAAAAAAATTGTGTGATTAACTCATGTTAGATAAAAATTTTAAATGCCAGGTGTGGTAACATACACCTATAATCCCAGTACTCAGGATGCAAAGACAAGTGGATCTCTTTGAGTTTAGTGATAGCCTGTCTATATAGTGAGTACAAAGACAGGGTGAATGACAGTTTCAAATAAACAAATGAAGAAAAAAATCTGTGTGTGAAATGTGGAAAATAGCCATTTTTCTTTAGTTCTTTTAGTCAATAATTCCTTTCCTGATTATTAATAGTTGCTTCAGTGTGGTGGTGCAGCCGGTCATGTTCCATGCGTGGTCACTCTGCAAAGATGCCTGAGGAAACCCAGACCCAAGACCAACCAATGGAGGAGGAGGAGGTCGAGACTTTTGCCTTTCAGGCAGAAATCGCCCAGTTGATGTCCTTGATCATCAATACTTTCTATTCAAACAAAGAGATCTTTCTGAGGGAGCTGATTTCAAATTCATCAGATGCTCTGGACAAGATCAGATACGAGAGTCTGACGGACCCCAGTAAACTAGACTCTGGGAAGGAGCTGCACATTAATCTTATTCCCAACAAACAAGATCGAACCCTTACTATTGTGGATACCAGAATTGGAATGACCAAGGCTGACCTGATCAATAACCTTGGTACTATTGCCAAGTCTGGTACCAAAGCCTTTATGGAGGCTTTGCAGGCTGGTGCAGATATCTCTATGATTGGCCAGTTTGGTGTTGGTTTTTACTCTGCATATTTGGTTGCTGAGAAAGTGACTGTGATCACCAAACATAATGATGATGAGCAGTATGCCTGGGAATCCTCAGCAGGGGGCTCATTCACAGTGAGGACTGACACAGGTGAACCAATGGGCCGTGGAACAAAGGTTATCTTACACCTGAAAGAAGACCAAACCGAGTATTTGGAGGAACGGAGAATAAAGGAGATTGTGAAAAAACATTCTCAGTTTATTGGCTATCCCATTACTCTCTTCGTGGAGAAGGAACGTGATAAGGAAGTCAGTGATGATGAAGCTGAAGAAAAAGAAGATAAAGAGGAAGAGAAAGAAAAAGAAGAAAAGGAGTCTGAGGACAAGCCTGAAATAGAAGATGTTGGTTCTGATGAAGAAGAAGAAAAGAAGGATGGTGACAAGAAGAAGAAGAAGATAAGAGAAAAGTACATTGATCAAGAAGAACTCAACAAAACAAAGCCTATTTGGACCAGAAATCCTGATGACATTACTAATGAAGAATATGGAGAATTTTACAAGAGCTTAACCAACGATTGGGAAGAACATTTGGCAGTGAAGCATTTTTCTGTTGAAGGACAGTTGGAATTCCCGCCCCTTCTTTTTGTCCCAAGACGTGCTCCTTTTGATCTGTTTGAAAACAGAAAGAAAAAGAACAACATCAAGTTGTATGTGTGCAGAGTTTTCATCATGGATAACTGTGAGGAGTTAATCCCTGAGTATCTGAATTTCATTAGAGGAGTGGTGGATTCTGAGGATCTTCCTCTAAATATTTCCCGTGAAATGTTGCAGCAAAGCAAAATTTTGAAAGTTATCAGAAAGAATTTGGTCAAGAAATGTTTAGAACTATTTACTGAACTGGCAGAAGATAAAGAAAACTACAAAAAGTTTTATGAGCAGTTCTCAAAAAATATAAAGCTTGGAATTCATGAAGACTCTCAAAATCGGAAGAAGCTTTCAGAGCTGCTGCGGTACTACACATCTGCTTCTGGAGATGAGATGGTTTCTCTCAAGGACTATTGCACCAGAATGAAGGAAAACCAGAAGCACATCTACTTTATCACAGGTGAGACCAAGGACCAAGTTGCTAACTCGGCCTTTGTGGAACGTCTCC
>CABHPP010107961.1:0-17266 GCA_902168425.1 Peromyscus attwateri
CTAAATAGTCTCTAAAAAGGGACAGAATTTTCCTTAAAATCATAAACAAGACAAACATATACACTCTCTGCATTCTTATTCAATGTAGTTCTTGAATATTTAACTAGAAATAAGATAAATGAAAGAAACAAGAAAGGAAGAAGTCAAAGCATCTTTATTTCCAGATGATATTCCATGCATAAAAGACATTAAGTATACTACAAAACTCCTGTAGTTAATAAACATGTTCATCAAAATAACAGGAATTAAAATTAATGTGCAATAACCAGAAGTCCTGGAAGCCAGAGACTTTACAATTAATGAAAGCTTTAAGACATTGAAAAAATAAATTGATGAAGTTATCAGAAGACAGGAATACATCCCATGTTCATGGGATGGTAGGATTCATATTGTGAAAAAAGTCATCTACAGTTTCAATGCAAATGTCTTCCGATACAATTCATCATAGACTCTGAAAAAGAAGCTCAAAATTCTTTTGAAAACACCAAACTCTCTGGATAGACAAAAGAATCCTGAATAGTAGAAACACTGGTGAAGGTGTCATGATTCCTTGTTTCAAGTTATACTGTGGAAACATACTGATAAAAATAGCATGATTGTGGCATATAAGCAGACACATTGGTTTATGGAGTAGAATTGAGGACCTCGATTAATTCTATGTTCTTACAGTCCTGATTTTTGACAAGACCCCAGATGTATATCTTCTAAACTAATAGAAGATGTACATCTTCTAACACAGTCTAACCTAATAGCCACCTGTATATGAGTAAAATTAGATCCTCATCTTTCACACTGCACAAATCTCAACTGCAAATGAAACAAAGAACTCAACTTAAGATTCATATATCCTGAGCTGGGTGGTGGTGGCACACGCCTTTAATCCCAGCACTCAGGAGACAGAGCCAGGCAGATCTATGTGAGTTTGAGGCCAGCCTGGTCTATACAGCAAGATCCAGGACAGGCACCAAAGCTACACAGAGAAACCCTGTCTCAAACAAACAAAACAAACAAACAAACAAACAAACAAACAAACAAAGACTTCATATTCTGGATCTGTTAGAGGATGCTAAAGTCCAGGTTTTCTAAAAGAACAGAAGAAACGCAATTAAACTCTATGTTGAAAGGAGATTTATTATACTAGCTTACATGGCACGAACTAGATGGTCCAGCAATGGCACAATAGCAATTGTGATAGCATGCATAAGACCTGCACAAACTCCAGCTAGGCAAAACCCCAGCATGAAGGGTGTGTACGTGGTAGGCACAGTCTCACCCCTAACTGGAGAACTTTTTGCAATTGATAGCTTCTGAAAGAGGGAGATTCTCTGACTGGAAATACTGATGTATGATATGTCTTAGCAGGTTCAATCTGGAGAGTCTGCATTCTTATTGGATACCCAAAGAAACTGTGTTTAGTGTTAGTGAAGGTATCTCGTGCCACAGCAATAGGGTCGATGGACTTGCCATCAAAAGTGAAGCCAAGAAGGCAGATGCAAATTTCCTTCTTCCATGTTACTCATCCATGCTGCCACCAGAATGTGTCACCCACATTTAGTGTGAGTCAACCCCTTCAGAAGATAAAACTAAAAAATAATTTAAAAAAAAAAAAAAGCCCCATCAACTCCTGTTTTAGTGGATTCTAAATCTGATCTAGTTGGCAATGAAGAGTGTACTGTACAGGAAAAAGCAAGCAATGCACTTCAAATTGTATGCACGGGAAACAGGGTTCTGACTAGGGGCCCAGAAACACAGTAATTAAGAAGTCATTGAAAAACAGGACCACATAAAACAATGACAACAACTAAAAGGAAGACTTCTGTACAGCATAGAAGACTGTCGAGAGAGTGAAGAGGCAGCCCAGAGATGGGGGAACATCTATGAAGTTGTTTCCATTCCTAAACTTCTTTAATTTTTTTTCTTTGAACTGTACTCCTAGTTTTGAATAATTTTAATAACATTAAAAAATTACTCAATCAGCCACGTGGCGGTGGCACACGCCGTTAATCCCAGCACTCGGGAGGCAGAGCCAGGCAGATCTCTGAGGCCAGCCTGGGCTACAGAGCAAGATCCAGGACAGGCACCAAAACTATACAGAGAAACCCTGTCTCAAAAAAAAAAAAATTACTGAATCAACTTTGTAAAGCAACTATTCATAGCTGCATAATGAAACCGTGTAGGTTTTGAGTAAATTACAATTCTGGAGAGTAAGTAATTGTTATTGACATTCTTCAGAGAACATAGTATACACTATAATAAAGTTACTTAGTTGACAAAGATAGTGTGCCATCGATGTCTGTCTCACTATGCTTAGTGTGATCTTTAAGCAATCTTTATTGCTATACATAATCCATAATAACTTTATTGTTCACTTAAACTATCACATATGCAGAAATAGTTACTTTATGTGGAAAAACTGACTAAATCATGACAACAAACTTTTCAATATAAAGTAATGTTTTTATCACTTTAAGAATTTCATATAATTATTTTTATCATATTCATCCTCTCTACCATTTCTTTTTCATCTCCTGTCTCATCTACCCAACTCTGTGTCCTTTTTTTTTTCTTTTCAACACATCAAGTCCAATTTTTGTGGACAAATCCTGGGTGTGGGAATTGTCACAAGAACTCCTTGACCCACCAGAGGTCATATCTTTAAAGAAAACTGACTCTCACTGTTTCAGAAGCTATCAGTTGAAAATGGTTCCTCAGTTAGGGGTGAGACCATGCCGACCTCATACATACACCCCATGCTGAGGTTTTGCATGGCTTGAGCTTGTGCAGGTTTTGTACATACTGTTACTATTGCTATGTGTTCGTCAATGCAGCTGTCCTGTCCTACATAGAAAACACCTTTTCCTTGTAGTTAGTAACCACCTCTGAAATCTTTCTTCCTCAACCTATGTGATGATTTTTGAGCCTTGGGGAATACAGTATGATATAGATGTTCCATTTGAGCCTGAACTCTGATCCCTCTACAATATCTTATTCTCTGTATGTTGATCAGTTGTGAATCTCTACAATAACCATCATCTCCTAAAGAAGCTGCTCTGGTGAGTGTTGACAGATGCACTATCTTTGGGTATAGAGTTAAGTCATTATGGACAGATTTAATACTGTGTCCCTTTAGCAGAATAATAGTAGTAGTTGTTCACCTATGGGGTCTCTGAAATATGTGGACACAATTTTTAGCTACCACAATTGTAGCATGAATCTTAAAAGTTCTTATTAATAAAAACAAACCCAAGGCCAGTTATAGGGGTGAATGCTGGAAGATCAGAGAAGCAGAACAGGCCACAGCTAACCACACCTGGCCAACTTCTCAGCTGATCCTGTTTCCTCAGACTGGAAGCCTCTGTATCCTCACCTGAATAGATCTCAAGGGAACTGTGCTGCTCAAAAGCCTAAAAGCTTAACCAGCCTAGTTCCTGGTTTTCACGCCTTATATACCTTTCTGGTTTCTGCCATCACTTCCTGGGATTAAAGGCATGAGTCACCATGCCTGGCTGTTTCCAGTGTGGCTTTGAACTCACAGAGATGCGGATGGATCTCTGCCTCCAGAAGGCTACGAGTAAAGATGTGAGTGCCACCATTTTCTGGCCTCTATGTATGTCTAGTGACTGTTCTGTTCTCTGACCCCAGATAAATTTATTAGGATGTACGATATATTGGGGAACACAATATCACCACACACACATATCAGGCCTTAAACACATTCAAAAAGTAGTTGGATATTCACATAACATTCATGCCACTATTACACCAGTGAGTATAGTTGACCAAGACAGACATTATTTTAGTAGCTGGATAAGATTTATGACCCTCTTGTAGTGTGAAGCACCTTCCAGCATTATGAAATCTACAAATCAGGGAAGAGGCTTCTAGGTCAGTACTAGCTGGAACTCTTTGTTTTATGACTCAACAATGTGCTCATTAGGATCTTTATCAATATGTTATGGGAGGCGACAAGGAGCAATAGCAACAGCCTGTAGCATTTGGGCATTGATTAGACCACAATGGCCAACAACTCAAAACTAGGTCAAAAATTCCTGGTCCCAAGGTTTTTACTTAATAGCACATGTTGTCTGGAGGGCCATTTTCTTTGCATCATAGTTTAACTCCATTTAGATGCTCTCTCTCTCTACATATATATAGAAAGAGATAGAGATGTAGATAGAAATTATGTGTATGTGTAATATTTAATAAAAATTTGTTATACATATATGGTATTTTGGTAAAAGTCTACAGTTACAGCTTTCCATCAGACTTTTCAAAAAGCCTTCAGTAACAGTTATCCTTTCCTATACTGCCTCTACTGTCTTGACTTCCCATGCCCCACCCTATTAAATCCTATCTGTTTTATTATCCCCCTTTCACCCTTTATATCCCTACATTAGATCTCTGTTACCTTGAAATCCCTAACCCATCCATAGCCATTTATTCACACACACACACACACACACACACACACACACACACACACACACACCCGCCAGCCTTTATTGGTATTCCTGATGAAAGTCACACTTCAAAAATTTTAAGATAACTCTTAAAAATGAGAGAAAAGATGCTGTGATTTTCTTATTATGTCTGGGCTACCTTAGGATGCTTCTTTTCAGAAACATCTAGATCTCTGTGAATTTCTTTTTTTCTTTTAATTTTTTGAGATTTGATTTTATTTTATTAAATTTTTATTATTAAGAAATTTCCTATTCATGTTACATACCAGCCACAGATCTCTTCCCTCCTACCACCCCCCAGCCTTCCTCCCCAACCCACCCCCCATTCCCATTCCCACCACCTCCATGGCAAGGGCTCCCATGGGGAGTCAGCAGAGACTGCTACATTCAGTTGAAGCAGGTCCAAGCCTCTCCTCCTTGCACCAAGGCTGCACAAGGTGTCCCACCATAGGCACTGGGCTCCAAAAAGCCAGCTCATGCACCAGGTAGGGGATGTGGAGCAAGGGGACATTGAGATCATGATGGGAAAATGTACAGAGACGGCCAAACTAATGGAAACGCGGTGTGAATTTTCATGATTTTATTTTTCCTAACAACTGATTATTTTTATATCCATTCAACTAAGTTGTTTCCACATCTTGGTTATGGTCAATATAGCAGCAGTGGACATGAATGACCAAGTAATTCAGTAATATGATGCAGAAGCATTTGGGAATATACCCAATAATGGTATAGTTTTATCATATGGTAGATCTATTTTTAGATTTTGATGAGCCTCTACACTTATTTGCAAATTATATGATTTTATATATAAAAGGTGTTAAAGACTATACCACAAAACTCCTACCATTGATAAATACATTCAGCAAAGTTGAAGAGGAGAAAGGTAAATACAAATATCAGTAGCCTTAAGACTACAGAGATGACTTAATGGCTAAGAGTGCTTATTGCTCTTGCAGAGGATTTGGGTTCATTTCCCTAAAACCATATGGTGGATAACAACCGCTGTAATTCTTCAGACACACTCTACTGGCCTCCTTGGGCATTGCATGCATTTGGTATACAAACATAGATTCAGGCAAAAAAATCATATATATATATATATATATATATATATAATAAAAATAAATAAATATTTAATAATTGTGTGGCCTTCCTTTATAAAAGCAAAAACAATATGAAGAAAAACATCAGGAAACAATCCAATTTACAATAGCTTCACATCCACACCAGCATTCACCATCATCGATTTAAATCTTAGCTATTTTTTTCTAATCATTTAAAAAATAATTAAATCATTATTTTTCCAAATATTTCTTCAATCCCATCCTCTCTTTTACCACAAATTAGTTTGCTAGGTTTCCATATCAGGATGTCAAAAATGGATTGGGAAGGACATACATGACTAAAATTAATATGCTTCTTTTCTTTCCTTTCATTCTCTTCTTCCTCCTTCATTCTCTCTTTCTCTCCTTCTCTTTTCCTCTTTTTCTTTCCCTTCTTCTCCCTCGTAGATTTTTGAGATAAGGTATTATGCACCCAATATCAGTCTTGGAATAGCAATCCTCTCATTTCATTCTCCTGACATCTGCGAATGGTCAGTCTCAAATCTTTACAGATGAAGGTCCTGGTGGTTTTCCTCTGAGGAAGGTACAGAGGACTCTCTAAACTGTTTAAAACCCTAATTCTCACAGTTGCCGCCTTTCTCAGCACAATGGCAATTTGTTATTTGTAATAAAAGAGTTATTGTGGCAAAGAGCAAGAATAACAGACCACATGTGACATTAAAGCAGAGAGAAAGTCATCGGGGCTGAAGGGCGCAAGGACTGTTGGAGGAGAGGGAACAATATAAAACTAAGAAAAACAATTTTCTATGGAAACGTCACCATGAAATTTAATACTTCACATGCTAATTAAAACAAATGATAAATCATGAAACAAATAAATAAACAAAACACACCCTCTAACCATATAATACAAGAAAAATTCATAGGAAAGAAAAATTTACTCAGTGTTTGGAATTTACAGCTGTCTCAATTTTCTGTCTACCATTTAAAATACTTTCAGCCTCAGGGGTTTTGTTTCATTTGACAGGTATCACACTTTTTTTTCTTTTCCTCTTTATGGTTATTGTTGATTCTTCTCAACCCTTAGGATATACACACTTCATCACGAGAAGCTAGTGGGAACATTGTGAGCCCTTACTCCTCTAGCACATCGACACTTATTTTTTCCTTGCCTCAAAACTAAGCACTTGAATTTCAGACCCTTCGTGATACTAGAAGATTTCAAAAATACAAAGTGGCATATTTGTTGGGTTTTTTTTTTACTAACTAGACAAATAGATTAGAATTATCCAATTAAAGTGAAAAAATATTTTTAGTTAAAGAGAAACTTCTGTTGCAAATCATGTACATGCTCCACAAAACATACTAAAAAAACAGTAAACTAGACACATAGAAAAAAATCCAATGTAGAAACATAAAATTTAAAAGAAAATGATAAATACTTAAAAGACAAGCAACCATTAGTTTAAATATTGGCTATGAAAATAGCAGTGGAAATCTATTAAAATTTTAAATATTCATTGAAAAATTAGATCCCTGTTATACACAAGAGAAAATCATTTTAAAGCAACTCTGTGTTGTTTGGACTCCAATAATTGAATAATATCAATATATTTCATTATTAAACAGAATATAGATTAATTAAAACATTTTTGAAAGAAGACAGCAAAATAAAATTAATGATTCAAATAGAAAAATACATAATGAGGTACACATAAAACTAGCAATAATACCACTTATATTGAGTATATGTTATCTAACAAAACTATTATTCTTAAATAATTCAGTTTAGTTATAAGCCTAAAATATCACTATCCTCAAAAGATATGAGTCTAATTTAAGACATAAAGAATAGCTTGCATTCCAGGAGCTTACTATTACAAAATTTCTAACTTGCTGAAATTAGATTTTAATGTAACAAGTATTACCAGACGTAAAGAAGTATAGATATTTTATAACATATAGTGCTAATGTGATCAAGTGCACGTTCAAGTGGTGGTAGGAATGAGCAACGTCTCCCATAGACTTGAACGTATAATTAAATGGTCCCTAGTTGGTGACACTGTTTAGGAGGGTACCCAGCCTTTAGTTCACAGAGCCTTTCAGAAGGAGGTACATCACTGGAGGCTGGCTTTGTGAGTTTAGAGTTTCCTTCTACTTCCACATTGCTTTTTTCTGATTTGTGTTTGCAGTTGAAGATGTAACCTCTCAACATTCTGCTCCAGCTACCTCTTCAATGCCTAGACCCAAATTATGGCTCTCCCTCTAAAATATGGTAAAGCACACTCTTCTGATATTTTTGTTTATGTTGTTTTATCACATAACAAAGTCAGCATGCTCGGAGTAAATGTTCAGCTTCAGACTAACACACCTAATGACAATAGGCCATAAAGTATTTGAAATTTCTCCTAATCCATACTAAGAAAAGGACACAAATTTATATGTGGTGATATTTTATTTGTACATCCCAATAAAGCTTATCTGGGGATCAGAGTAAAAAGTCAGCCATTGTATTAAACATAGAAGTCAGGCAGTAGTAGTACACGCCTTTAATCCTAGCATTCGGGAAGCAGAGATTCATCCGGATCTCTGTGAGTTCAAGGCCACACTGGGAACAGAGCCAGGCTTGGTGGCACATGCCTTTAATTCCCAGCACTAGTTAATCATAGAGGTCTGGAGCTCTATACAAACAGACAGGAAGTGATAGAGCCAGAAAGAATAGAGGAAATAATGTAGCTGGGTGGAAAGAGGAAGTAAGATGGCAGGGCACAGAAAGGATGTTGGTGTGAGTGTATAGGAAGTAGCTCTCTCTTTGGCTGAGGATTTGCTAGCTCTAAGAATGTGGCTGGCTTCTTTCTGCTCTCTGCTCTCTCAGTTTTCACTGAGAATATCTGGCTCTGGGTTTTTTTTTTTAATTAATAATTTATCAGCAATTCATCTTACATTTATACCATGGAAAGATTAAAGAAAAATGTGTAGGAATGTAAAAAATAAACAAAATGCAAGTACATTACATATGAATAGTATTTCTTAAAATATTTCACAATTCGATATTTCATCACTTATTTTTAAAAGGGATAATATGAATATTGAGAAGGCAGCATTCAAAATCACAATGAGATAAATACAAAGATGTGTGGAGAAAGTAAGATGAATGAATTCAGCAGAGCTGACATGATAGGACACAGACACTATCACTTGTCTAATTAAGAAATATTAATGAGTTATTAAGTGACCTTAGAAATATAAAAATGGAGTTCATATGAATTCACCTACAAACCACCCTTATAAACATTAAAAGGGAAATGTAGTGTTAATAGTATACAAAGTACTGCCAGTAACAGCAAACCAGAGTGTTTGCCAGGGCTTTAAATAAGAGCTGAAAAAAATTTACATCAATATTTATCAGAACAATGATAAGCAGTAAAGTACCAGAAGACTCTCTTCTATGAAAAGAGAAGTAGAAAATAAAGCCTGATTGTTAGTATGTCAAATCTAGAAGAGCATACAGAAGAAATACACCTTATTTCCTGACAAAAGTTTCTTACTGTCTGACAATTTAGTGATGGGAAGATGTTTTGATCTGATAAAGAATACAGAAAAAAAAGTAGAATTAGTGGTGAACATTTAAAGGCTTATTGTAATATTAATGAAAGGAAAAGACTTTTACAATCATTCTTTCTCCCCAGAATGGCTTTGGAAATCCTAGCAAACACAAAACATTAAGTATAAAGAAAAATTGAATCTTATTTTAAATACAAGAGGAAAGTATTATTTGATATGGAATATTAAAGAATCCATAGATATAATATGACATGAAAAACATGTCACATAAGAATATGGATAAAACTCAGCCTAAGAAAGATTAATTTTAGTATCCATCTGGGAGATACTTACTCTCTCTGAAAGTTACTAGAATGATCTAAGGATGAATTTATTGACAATGGTAGAAACATTTCTAATCATTTAATCTTAATTAAAATATAATTACATCACTTCCTTTTCCCTCTCCTTCCAACCTCTCCCATGTCCCTGCCTCTGACCCATCACATGGCCCCTCACCCCTTCTCAAATTGATGCCCTCTTTTTCTTTAATTATAGATATAATTATATAGATACAATGTGCTAAGATTGTTTTTCTATTATTGCTCATGTGTATATGATTTCAGGACTGGCCAGTTTGTACTGAGTAACCAATTAGGGGGTTCATCCTTGGGATGAACCTCCATCAACCATCATTCCTTGCCTGCATTTTTGTTTTGTTTTATTTTATTATTTCATTTTATTTTATTTTATAGGTGGGACCCAGTATGCTTTTCCTCTTCCTTCCTTTTTGTTATTTTTTTTCCAGAGCTGAGGACTGAACCCAGGGCCTTGTGCTTGCTAGGCAAGAGCTCTACCACTGAGCTAAATCCTCAACCCCTCCTCTTCCTTCTTTAGCATCACAACTGGATTGATTAGTGATTGCTTTCTCCCTTTGGCACTTTGCACAGAACATTCTGACTCTGTGAAAGCTAGACCAGCAGGAAAGGGGCTGTCAGGTGAGACCCAGACCAGATATTTCAAATCTTTCAAAGTGTCTGTCCAAAGTGTGAGGTCTCTTCAGCAATAGGCCATTACCTTCAACATCTGAGAGGTAACCAAGGTCAACAGCAATAGTTTATATAGTTTCTCATGCCTCATATGAATAGGTAAAGGTTTACTGTAGTTAACATCTCAAAGCAACTATGGAAAGAAATATGCAAATTTACCAAAAATAAACTCTTCACACTGTTTTAAGAGCATAGGCCAGTAAACTAATTTTCTGTAATAAATCTGAACTATGCAAAAGAGTACTGATAAAGACTGAAACAAAAATACGTTCATACTGGCAACTTTATATCCATGAAGATTTCATTTTATTCATGTAAAAATGCTTAATTCTATAGACCTCTTTTTACACTTCCCAAGGACATGATTATAGAGTGATCGATAGACTATATTTTACCTTCACATTTTCTTTTCCAAAACCCGCATTAATTTCTTCATAAGCCAGCCTTCTTCATTTTATAATTATAAATTAGATAATTAAAATACTAAAACTTGGATTAAAATTTAATTACAATGTATTTTTAGAAGATTAGGGCATATTCTAAAACACGATTTTTAATTGGATCTTAATGTAATTTTTCTTGAAAATGAAAGATATACTGATTTCTTTTTCATTGAGAAAAAGACTTTTTATTACAATAGATGTCTTGAATTATGCATAGTGAATGAAATGGTTCTCAACTTTTTTCATAAAAGCTAAAAAATAATATTAAAATTTATAATAAATTACAATTAACAACTCAAAATTACTACTCGGGTCCATTAATTTTTCTTTAATATGTTATAGGTTTCTTTGTTTTTTTCTTCTCCTTGCATGAATTTTTTGACAAATGACCTAAAAGTACACACGTACTAACCTTCAAACTTGTACTTTTATTTTTTTTAATTTAAGAATTTTTAATTCATTTTATATACCAACCACAGATCCCCCTCTCATCCCTCCTCCTGCTCCCCTCTAGCCTTGTCCCCCACCCCCACCCCATCCCCTCCTCTGAAAGGGTAAGGCCTCCCATGGGGAGTCAGCAAAGCATGGTACATTCAGGTGAGTCAGGACCAAGCTCCTCTCAATTACATCAAGGCTGAGCAAGCTGTCTCATCATAGGTTATGGGCCCCAAAAAACCAGCTCCTGCACCAGGGATAGATCCTGATCCCAGTGCCAGGGACCCCTTAAGCAGACTAAGCTACACAACTGTCTCCCATATGCAGATGGCCCACGCAGGCTCCACAGCTGTCCTTCTAAAATTCATGAGTCCCATGAGCTTGGAAACCTGTTCTTTATTACATCTATCTTCTGAAAACCGATTTCTTTCACAATTCTGATCAATAGAGCACATGGTTTTATTTAAAGTAGCAAATACTTCCAGGGATTCAAATTTCTTTTGAGTTCTAAAAATTTCCTCTATTTTTTTAAATTTATTTCTGTAGGTACATCAGGATACCTCTAAAATAGCTTTCATTTAAAGAATTTTTAATAGTGTTTAAATATTTATTTTAAAGTGTGCATGTTAGTGCCTGCTGCTCTGTAAATGTGACATCTACATATCATTTCCCAAAGAAGACAGAGGAGGGGCAGATGGCTGGGAACTGGGTTTGAGGGCAGCTATGAGCCACTGTGTGGGTACTAAGGACAGAATCCAGGTCATCAGGTCACTGTGTGAGCAACAAGTACTCTCAACAGCTAGGCCTTCTCTCCAGTCCCCATTTATTTATTTATTTTTTTACTTTGTTTTGTTTTGTTTTTTCTTTGACTTTTAAATTGCGTATATATGTGTATGTTTCAATGAGTCAATGTGACTGCAGGACCTCATAAGATCTAAAACAGAGTATCTGGTTTTCTAGAGCTAGAGCTACACAGTCAACCCAATGTGGGTGCTGGAAAATGAATTTTGGGGTCCTCCACAAGAGCTGTAGATGGTCTTAATCACTAAACCTACTTTCTAGCCTTTTAAAAGCCTCTTTTAATTTTAAATTGTACTTAAATATTATGAAAGTCTCTTAAGATGTTGACTTTCTTTACTAATTATAGTTATCATTATTAATATTGAATCTAGGTTAGTTATATAGTTTTCAGTTTTAATATATTTCACCACACAATTAAGATAAAATGGACATTTATTTTCTTTCAAATCATATTCAGGTTAAACATTTTGAGCAACATCAGACAGATGTGTAGTGTCCTTCCTGTTACATCAAAACAGAAATAATTAGTGATTGTTAATTGTCCTTATTCATTATGTTGAAGTCAAGATGAATGTGTTTTTATTGTCAGTAACATTCTGAGGCTGTGTGAAGTCTCCTAATCTCTTTATGTTGTCTCTCAGGGAACCTACTAATCAAACATCACAAGATTGATTTGCTAATTATACTCACTTTCCTCTGTTTAAATGAAAATGTGATCATAAGAGCTTTGCAACTTATAAATTCTTCATTTTTTCCAGAACTGCTATCACACACTGAATTCTTTCTCTAACTCAATTCATACTGGCAACTATTCATAGTCAAGGTATCTGTAGTATGGCCAATAAGAAACTTACATTTGCACCTGAGCTTTGACAAGACCTGTTTGCTGGCCTGGACATCACAGACTCTCACCCTTTAGAACCATAAGCCAGATAAACTCTGCCTTCTACAACAATAAAAATATCAAGGCATCTTGTGTTACATATACCATTATTTTCATACACTGTTAATAGGTTAATAGAGACATTCTTTTCACAAAAATATGATAAAAAGAATATTATTAATAAGAAATGGATAGTAATTTGTTCAAAATTGCAGAATCAAGCAATACATTCTACTTAATATATGAATAATATGTACATGTTTTTCAAACAAGGCAAAATTTGAATCTTCATCTTTTTCATTCTGTTTGCTAGATGGTTTCAAAATGAGAAACTTAACTACACACATTGTCCATGTATAGTGTGTTTAACTCTAGAATCTATATGAAACAATTTTTAAATTTTTAAACAAGCAATACTGAGCTGAAGAATAGCTTACATAAAATCCAACATATTTTTCTTGAAACATTTTTAGAGAATATGTCCAATAAAGATCTACTTTACTAATTCTGAATTCAAAAATTTGTGAACCTTTATACAATTATGTCAAATGTTCTTATACACTTGAGCTATGGAGTAATTTCTTTTTAAAAAATTGTGTTGTAACAGTTTCTCTTGAATTAAAAATATTTTAAAATGATATTATCACTGGTGATAACCCTTTACATGACTTCAATTTCATAATTAGTATTTCCGTAGTAAATATACATTTCATAACTTTCTTTAAACACATAGTTATTTTTATTTTAAAGCACTGTGGGTTATGTCAAATGTGGCAGCATAACGCAGAAATCACAATTTCATGGTAATTATTAATCTAA
Source organism: Peromyscus attwateri (assembly GCA_902168425.1). Taxonomy (NCBI): domain Eukaryota; kingdom Metazoa; phylum Chordata; class Mammalia; order Rodentia; family Cricetidae; genus Peromyscus; species Peromyscus attwateri. The sequence continues at coordinate 13,501 of CABHPP010107961.1, forward strand.
CATTTTATAAGTATTCAACCACTTTTTTTATTTTATAATTTAATTTAATTTTACATATCAGCCACAGATTCCCTTGCTCTCCCCCCTCCCACCCTCCACCCTCACCCCCACCCTGCCTTTCCCCCAGCCCACCCTCCATTCCCATCTTCTCCAGGGCAAAGACTCCCCTGAGGATTGAGTTCAAGCTGGTAGACTCAGTCCAGGCAGGTCCAGTCCCCCTCCTCCCAGGCTGAGACAAGTGTCCCTGTATAAGCCCCAGGTTTCAAACAGCCAACTCATGCACTGAGTACAGGACCCGGTCCCACTGCCTGGATGCCTCCCAAACAGATCAAGCTAATGCAGAGATCCACAGCCAGGCCCCGGGTGGAGCTCCAGGAGTCCAATTGGCGAGAAAGAGGAGGGTTTGTATGAGCGAGAATTGTTGAGACCAAGGTTGGATAAAGCACAGGGACAAATAGCCAAACGAATGGAAACACATGAACTATGAACCAATAGCTGAGGAGCCCCCAACTGGATCAGGCCCTCTGGATAAGTGAGACAGTTGATCAACCACATTTTGTATACAGAACATGAACCTATTTATGGAGCTAAAACCTACTGCTGTAAGAATTCTCTTTGGCTTGCCGTAGGCCCTTCTGCGCGATCTAACCCTCCCAACCTTGTGGAAAACTATTATTTTTCATCAAAAGCCTTACAAACATTGCTTTCTGCAGTAAAGTATTATTGATGATTTATGAAAGAACTCTTTTCTTATCAATATCGAGTTAATTTACTGCTGATGAATTCTTTGATATCAGAATTCACTTTTCTGGGCTTTTAACACAGACTAGAGTGGCTCTCCAGAAACCTCCAGGCCTTCCATACCAGGCTGAAAAGCCAATCATCTTCTGTCCCTGTCCTTCTATAGTTGGGCTGCCTTCAAAAGGTGCTGCCTGAATTTGGGTTGGGGTTTCCCATATGGATTAAGGCAATTGGCGTAGTCAGGATTTCTATGGCTGTGAAGAAACACCATGACCAACAGCAACTCTTAGAAAGCAAAACATTTAATTGGGGTGGCTTACAGTTTCAGAGGTTTCGTCCTTATCTTGATGGGGCATGGCAGGGTGTAGGCAGACATGGTGCTGAGAGTTCTATGTCCAGATCAGCAGGCAGCAGGAAAAGAATGCCACACTGGGTGTGGCTTGAGCTTCTGAGACCTCAAAGCCCACCCCCTAGTGACACACCTCCTCCAACAAAGCCACACCTACTCTTACAAGGCCACACCTCCTAATAGTGCCAAACAGGTCCCTATGGCCAAACATTCAAACACACGAGTCTACGGGGGGCCATTCTATTTCAAATCACTACAGCAATCAAGACAACGTCCCACAGACAAGCCCACAGGCCAAGCTGAATATAAACAATCCCTCAGTTGAGGCTTGGTGATCAGATGACTCCAGGTTCTGGCATGTCCACATTTAAAATGAACACATCATGCTACCGTGACTGGAACTTTGCTGAATGAGGCCACCATCTCTGACCCATCTGGCATTGAGTTACAAGAGAAAGCTGCTTTTTCCCCAAAGGCTCTACTAAGGACCAATTCAGTTTTTGTTTGTCTGAGAAAATATGTCTCCTTTGTTTCAAGGATAAAATTTTACTAAGTATGGCATTTAAAAAAAAAAAGAACTCTTTTTTCAAAACTACATTTGGAAGGCATTTTCTTTTCGTTTTTTTCCCACTTTTCTTTATTAAGAAATTTTCTACTCACTCTACATACCACCCACAGATCCCACCTCCTCCCTCCTCCCTCCTCCCATCTCCCAGCCCTCCCTTCCAAGCCACCTCACATCCCCATATCCCCCAAATCAAGGTCTCCCATGGGGAGTCAGCAGAGCCTGGCACACTGAGCCTAGGCAGGTCCAAGCCCCTGGAAGGCATTTTTTTAAGTCTCCCTTATTTTACAGGTTGAGAAATACCACATATAATAAACAATATTTACTCTAATAAACACAATATAAGTTCTTCCTGCCAAAATACCTTAGATAATAATCATGAAGGGGAAATATTTACTCTGATAGTAAAATACATCTATTTGATTTCAAACACAAATATGTTTGCGATTTTTGAATGCCCTTCAGCTAGTCACCATTTTGTTACAGCTGTAATATGTCAGGCTGTTTTCTATGGAATGCAAGGAAACATAGCTACAACTTAAATTTCAGAAGAAAGTAGTTGTGTCTGGTTACCTCTAAGAAGATCTGAGCACATGAAAAATATTGTTGGTTATGAATGCTTTTCTCTTAACTTACTCAAACTATACTTTATTTCAGTAAAAAGAATAGTGTTGAATGATAGAAGAGTATGATAGAAGAGAATGATAGAAGATATAATAAATACATGCAAATAGAAAAATAAGTTTGGATATTAAAAAAAGAATAAAACAAGTCACATACACCAAATGAGAAAAAATTAAAGTGTGAAAATGTATAAAAATGTTAGAAATGTACTATCCTTTTGGGTCAGAAACTAAATACGTTCATAAATTGGAATATTTCTGAACTTCTGTTTGACTATTTAAGTTTGAAAGAAAATGACTTAACAGAAAAATATTGATAGCAGAGATATTTTGTGAGTTAAATCACTGCAATTACATGTTTATTCATCTTTTTGTGTGTTTTATACTATCTTATCATAATTTTTAAAAGGCCCAAACTAAAAGCCGTGGATAATTGAACATTTTATTTAAAATAAGAAAACCACATGTATAGTAGTGGAGGAAAAGTTGTTACTAAAATATCCTATAATTTCCCAGAAAGTATCAAAGGAATATTATAATGTAATTCTCATTCTGTAAATAAATCTATTTTTTTAAATAAGAAATCTAGGACTTGTGCAAATTATAGATAACTGTGAATCAATTACAAAGACATTAAATTATATTATTATTCCCTAGGGCCACTGGGGAGAATGTAGTATGTGTTATCTTCCAGAGACAAAAAGATTCAAACTCTGAAAGAACAAAGGGATGAAGGACATACAAGCATAGACTGACACCCAGCTCCTTGCTTAAGCTCTTAGCATAAGCTCTTCGTTGCACTTACACAGCACATAAGGATATTGAGAGAGACTTGTGAAGGAATGGGGCATTTGTTTATAGGTAATGGTTAGTGCATGTGTGGTCATACCGTGGGATGTCAGCATTCCTGTAGAATACTAAAGACAGAGTTTCTAGCAGGCAGAACAATGAACAGGGAGAAAATATACTGACTGAAGTACCCTTAGACATTTCAAGGATATGTTGGTCTAAAGGATGCTCTGAAAACAAATAAGATTGTCTCCCCTAAGAATAACCAGGCTAAACTACAACTCTCTCAAGAAAGAAAACCTCAGTAAGTAAGTAAATTCCTTAAGCAGAGTTTGCAAGAGGTCAATTAAAGGTCAAACAATTGACACTCAGGGAGGTGTGGCCTGTGAAAATCCATTTCAATGAGATTGTTGATGGCATAATTATAGTAAAACCTGTAAGAAAGCACATTTCTCCGATTCTGTTTAATTGATATCTGTCTGAAGATGGTGGTAGATTGAAAGGGAGGAGAAAGAAAGTGCCAAGCATGTGTTACTTCTTTTGGAATTGTTGGCAGGAAGGTCCTGTAGGCACTCAAACATTACAGGCTATTGCCAGTGCTCTTGGTTACTCTACAGAACTTGACAGAAAGGCCCTATTGCTGAAGACCACACACACACACACACACACACACACACACACACACACACACACACACAC